>MU225460.1:3240941-3322862 GCA_018584345.1 Thuja plicata
GAATTTAATTAGTAAGTTTAAATATTTGAATTTAAACTATAGGAAATTGAGTTTAATTAATTAATTAATGGTAATTAATAAATTAAGGTTAATTAATTAAATAAAATTAATTATTTAATTAATTTTGAGAAATTGATTAGATGATTCGGGGAATGAAATTAGAGAAAAATAGATGATTAATTAATGATTAAAAAACTATTAATTAAGAGATGAAAATTAGTGTTTTTAATGTAAAGTCGCAAGCCTGTCCATTTTCGGGTGTCTACACATAGAAATTTGTTTTCCCATTTCAGTTGTCAAAGGTACAACCTCTACCCATTTGGTAAAATATTCTATTGTCGTGATGATGTATTTGTGACCATTGGAAGAAGGTGGATAAATCATTCCAATAAGATCAAAGCTCCATTGGTAAAATGGCCATGGTATAATGAATGGGTGTAACTCTTATGCAAGCACATGGATCATGTCTCCATTATATTGGCATTTTGAACACACTTTAACAAAGTGGCAAGCATCTATTTCTAAGGTTTTCCAAAAATACTCCATACAAAGGATTTTCTTGGCTAGGTTCAACCCACTCGAATGTGACCCATAGATACTCTCGTGAACATCTTTTAAAGATAACTTCAATTCCTCATCTTCTAGACATGTAAGAAGCATTCCATCAAGACCTTACGATACAATGTGTCAGATAGGATAGTGTAACAAGCTGCCTGGGGTATAAAATGTCATTTTTGGGCACGGGTTTGGTCTAAAGGTAAAAATTGGTCTTTGAGATAGGTATAAATGGGTTTGTACCAAGGTGAGTCATGTCCATTGAGAAGGAAAATAATTTGTGTTTTAGGTAGGTTAAAATCCAGTTTCACCAACTCTTCCACCAAGAATTCATACCTCGCATTCTGATCAGGCATTTGGAGTAAAGAAGCCAAAGTAGCCATAGCATATGCTACTCTATTCTTATCTTTTGGAATTTTCTCAAATGTAATCAAGACAAAGTATTTCTTCCAGTAATCTACCATCCTCTTATTTTGCATCAATTTATCATCCTTAGTTTGATATTCATTATTGATTCGATTGATGACTAATTGAGAATCCCCATATACTTGCAGTTCTGTGGCGTTCCATTCTAAAGCCATTTTGATGCCTATGACTAAAGATTTGTATTCTGCAATATTGTTTGTCATGGGAACTGTTATCATTTTTCCCTGACCTTGTCAAAGAAAAGGCTAATTAATGAGGACCAAACAATCCTCCTACACTTTGATCTCAAAGGCTCAGGTGGGTGTACCTATTGGATCAACTTCTTTCAGTGAATCATGAGATGGATTCTTGCCCATCGCACTATATCTAACAATCATTTACAACTCTTTAAACATAAAGGGAAAATGATTTGAATAATTGATTGATAAAGAAAACTGCCAGTCAAGCAAAGACCAGTGCCTTATCTATTGGGCAACAAAGTCATACAAATGTGCATTCCCAGAAAACCCTAACTCCAAACTCAAAAACCTGAATGAAATGCCTTGCAAGCCATTCTTTTCATTTCAATACCTAGACATCAGATTCATATGCATACCTGGAACTCTCAGAATTTGAAATCAAGACTTACTCTCTCCTTGAAAGAAACTTAAATTCAAACTCATAGCTACCTTATAAATAGTATATTAACATGCCTTACAAGTTAATATGTAAGAATTAAGACAATACACACAAAGACATTAGACAAGAACTGAATAGGGATTCTATTGTTTTTATTAAAATTCATCTAAAACTATCATTTTCAAGACCAAGAACACAAAAAATAAGACTCAAAAGCCTGGAAGCTGCCCAGCAGCATAAATTTCAACCTCTCTGTACAATTGAGAAGAAAAGAGATATAGAGAATTGAGAAGCCAGTTTTTGCAAACCAACACCTGTCTATTCCCCCAAAATATCTAAAAATTCTTCTTCCTTCAATTGCAAAAAATCTGATTTGATCTACACCCAAAAAGATTGCAAAATCCAAATATTCATCTCAATACCTTTCCAACGATATATGATACTTCATACTTAGCCTCTAGGAGCTGCCTGTGATGTTCATTTGAAAATCTGGTCTACATTAAAATAATTTATTTTGTAATGTTCTACTTGTAATTTTCAATAGTCTGTGCATAAATATTTATACTTACACATTAATTTTGCATTTATTCCTTTTATCTACACAGACATACCAGTTTTTGCCTTTTGGCACCTCTTGATTGGCTCTAAAAATCCACCTCTACATCTTGACTGGATCCATTTGACCTCCGTGAGTGTGCGACTATCCTTGATCGCTCACTCACATGCATTTTATGTCATCTTGGAAACCATCAATGACTGTGTGATGAGCTCATTTTAGGTCCTCGACTGAGCGATTACATCTTGTGCGACTGCGTGATGAGCTTGGTTGCTCACCCGCGAGCCATTTTGGTCATCTTGGAAAGCCGACGTGACTGCACAAGCTCATTTCAGGTCCGCAACTGAGTGACTGCATCCTATGTGACTGCATGATGAGCTCAGTTTCTCACCCGCGAGCCATTTTGGTCATCTCAAAAATCCTCCACGATTGTGCGATGAGCTCATTTTAGGTTCGCGACTGAGCGACTGCATCCTATGCAACTGTGCAACGAGCTCGATCACTCACTCGCGAGCCATTTTGGTCATCTCAAAAATCCTTTGTGACTACGTGACTTCTGGTCCATGACTGAGTGATGAGCTACTCTACGATTGCATGATGAGCTCATTTATGGTCCGCGATTACATCCTGTGTGACTGCGCGACGAGCTCATTTCTGGTCCGCGACTGAGCGATGAGCTTACTGCCACCTCACCTACAAAATTTGTTACCTAGTTAATTATGCACACTTCCCAAGATGCCACCTACCCACATGCATAGAGGGCCTCCTCTTCATTCTTCAAATTACCTTGTGAGTAGTTTACCTTATAAACATCTCCAAACTCCACTTTCTCATCAATGCAGGATAATTCTACAAGTATGTTTTAAAGTTATATCTGCCAGTGCATCCAAAATTCATTTATTCTACCCAAGTCAAGGGCATTCTCCACCATGCTCAAGTGTTGCACTCACCAAGGAGCCTTTGGCTCTTAATTCATATTACTTGATGAGCATTTTAGCATATAAACATTTAAAAACATCTCCCCACCGCCAATGTGGGATAAAAATTCTAGAAGCACTGCTGATTTTTTAATTTTTGCCAATACTCAAAGGACCATAACTTTTGATTTTCAATCTGGGTTTTTTTATGACATTTTTTTTGTAGAGTGCATGCATGGTTGTCTCAAACATATTAAAAATTCAGCTCAACCCAGGTCATATTTTTGGAGATACAATTAAAATTGTGATTGACTGTGCTCCCACATTTGCAATTAAAACTTGAAACGGTTCAGAGACTTTGTTTACTTTCCACATTTTGTATTTAGTTCACATGTCTGTGTTTTTGCTTCCATATTTTCATTTATTTCTTACAGAGCATTCAAACCACTGTCTTATGTTCCAAATTGATTTGCATGACTTCACTTACCGATAATGTTCTGTTCATGAACTTCCAGGATTAAGAGGCATCTCATATAAAACTTTGGAAAATCCCACATCAAGTTCACTTTGTGCATCTTTGACACCTTTCCCATCTTCAATTGACTGAAATGTAGCCTATTGTGAAATTTGACCGTGAAGCATTGAAATGGCAACCATTATAAACAACTTTTTATATCTCTGCAATACTGATCTGACAAACAACAACTGGCCTTTGGAAATGGCCTTAAAAATTGACTGAAAGGTCTACCAAAGCTCCAAAATCTAGAAGACATGAAGTCTTTCATGTTTACTAACATCCTGTAAAATCATATCTCCATGACACCTTCAAAAGTGATATATTTTAAACTCCCAAGTTGACCATTTTCATAAATTGCAAATGCACTTGTCAAAACACGTGCAAACTGACTTCGGATTCACTTTTGCAAAATTACCAAACCATGTACTCAAACTTAATCACTGATCCAGGTGGTATACTTATATAAAAGAATATAGACCCGCAATTGGTATCCCAAAAACAACTTTCAAATATAAAACTATAACCCTCTGAAAATGAGTATCTTGTGAAATCAATTCTGTTAATAATGGGAATCTGCATAAATCACTTTTGGTTATGATTCCGTAAACCTATCAAGAGAGACCCTTAGAGTCTAAAATTCTGAACATTGATTGGTTTTAATATACAAAATGTAGAACTTCAATTATCTTTCCCTGATGATCAACTGATCAACTGACATAAATCTGCAAAGTTAGCATTTCAACTACTTTCAGAACATAAACATAGTAGAACTGCAGAAATTGGTTTTGGAATTGGATAGGCAAAGCGGTCAAATGGATTGCTCCGAGTCTAAAAATCCTCAGGAAGGTATATCTCCATGTCTATAATGCAAGGGAATAATAAATTCTTCAGGGAACTCAATTGGGTACATACTGCAAGACTTCAAAGTGGGCCATTTCATTACTCTGCATTTAACACTCAGAGAAACTAAATTAATTGCAAATGGAATGACTTTGGCAAACTGTGCAAATGAATTCACAGGGTTCTGCAAATAGGCATGGAGGTTTAATTTCATGTCTACAATACACTGGAATACTCCATAATGTCATGCGTATCCATCTGGTCAGAAATAAAAACCTCTAAAGTAGGTCACTTGATAAAACTGGGAAATGTGCAAAAATGCAGACTTAGGTGAATGCCTCCAAATGGTTACCTCCAAAACATATCAAAATTGAAATCTGAGAGCTGGAATCCACTATACTTTCTTAATGAAATGTGTTGAACCCACTCCCCAAGTGGTATTTCATGAAAAACATTAGGTCTCTTTTTGCATGCATTCAAAGTAATCCTTCTCCGCAACCTTTTAGGGAAATGTTTACTTATTAACTCCAAATTTCTTCAAAATTTAGAGAGTACTAATAGGAACAATAGTTTGTAAGACTTGGGAATGGTGTATCCTTGAGGTGTAATCAATAGAATTTCAGCTCTTGAACCATTCTAAGTGTAGGATCCATCGAAATATAATTTACATGATTTGGTTTCCACACTGACTATTTCTGCATCTGGAAATTCTACTTGAATAGGATGAGTAGAAACTAAAGGATTTTCATCCAACTAATCAGCTATGACTTGTCCCTTGATAGATTTTTGGTCCACATACTCAATGTCAAATTCACTAAGTACCATCACCCATTTAGAAATTCTTTCTGTTAGGACTGTTTTGCTAAGAAAATACTGTAATGGATCAATTTTTGCAATCAACTTCACCTTATGCATCAACATGTAGTGTCATAGTTTTTGTGAGGTAAAAACTACATCTAGACAAGCCCGTTCCATGAAAGTATAATTCAAATCATACTTGATCAAGGTTCTGCTTAAGTAGTAAATAGCTCTTTCTTTTCCTTCATTATCCTTTTGTGCCAACAAAACCCCTAAATATCTCTTTGTTGCTGAAATGTATAGTAGTAAGGGTTTTCCTTTGATGGGAGGAATCAAAATGGGTGGATTTACCAAGTATGTCTTCAATAGGGTGAAAGCTTGTTCACATTCATCATCCCATGTAAAAATGGTATCTTTATGTAGCAATCTTGTAAAAGAGTGACACTTTTCCACTAATTGAGAAATGAACCTCCTAATAGATTGAAGTCTTCCTTGAAGTGACCTCATTTGACTAATGTTTTTGGGAGTTTCTATTTCCATAATTTCTTGCACTTTTTTCGGATCCACTTCTATCCCTTTTGTTGAAACTATGTAGCCCAATAGCTTGCCGGATTGAACACCAAATGCACATTTATTTGGATTTAACCTTACTTTAAATTGCTCCAACCTTGTAAAAATATTTTCTAGGATAAGGGAGATGGTATTTTCTTTCATGTGACTTTGCTAAGATATCATCCACATAGTCATCTAGGAAAGTATGCATCATGTCATGAAAGATAGTTGTCATTTCCCTTTGATAGGTTGCTCCAAAATTTTTGAGGCCAAAGAGCATAACATTACAACAAAAAGTACCCCAAGGGCATGTGAAAAGCAGTCTTTTCTTGATCCTCAGGTGCAATTCAAATCTGATTGTAGCTACTAAATCCATCCATTAATGAAAACATAGAATGTCCTGCTGTCAAATCCACTATAGCATCACTGCTAGGTAATGGAAAGTCATCCTTAGGGAAAGCAAGGTTAAGGTCTCTAAAATCTATGCATATTCAAATGGATTTGTCATGTTTAGTAATAGGTACAATATTGGAAATCCATTCTGCATAAGCTATTACTCTTATGAAGCCAACTTTTAGTAACTTTTCCAATTCTTCATTGACCAATAAAGCTACATGGGGATGCATTTTTCTCAGCTTTTGCTTCACAGGTTTTACACTGGATCTCACATTAAGGTGGTGCATTATGAAACTTGGATCCAATCCTGGCATGTCTGCATATGACCATGCAAAGTTGATTTGCTTTGCTTGAAAGAATTCAATGAAATCCTTCCTTTTTGATGGATTCAATGATGTTGCTAAGTGAATAAACTTAGGATCCAATTCAGTTCCAATGTTGACCTTTTCTTTTTATTCAATGAGGATAGGATATCTCTCTTTTTCATGTTCTGGTAATCTATCCAATCTCTCTTCCTTAGGTGCCATAGTTGGGTTTTCACCTTTGGAAACATCCGTTATTTTTACTTTTTAGGGTCTAGTACTGCCACATGGTGCTTTTCACCACTAGACCTTTTCATTTTTTTAATTTTTTTTTCTTTTATCTTGTGGATTAAGAGATTGGACCCCTAACCCAATCATCATGTTTGGATTGAATTCATTGGTGGAAGATGGCTCAACACAATTAAGGTATTAGGCCATAGCATTTTCATTGGGAAAATAAAGGTCATTATGTTTAGTTAAGTCCCAATCAATGAGTTTGGGATGAATAAGGGCTAAGGACTCATTAGGAAAGTTGTCATTTGAAGGGTTTGAGGACATGACTTTGTTTGAGGGTTCATACATTGTATCGCTTAAGTCAGTAACATGGGATTTCTCGAGGTGTTCCATGGAAGTAGGATCAAAATTCTCTTCACTAGACTCCTCGTGTATTTCCATGGGAAAGAATGCGTGTGGATTAAATCTAACATTTGAATCACCCCCCATGAAGGTACTCAAGGTTCACCTATCCATTGGTTTCCACTAGATGCTTATCCTACATTGGATTATTGAGGCTCATTTGATGCTTGTGTAGAACTCGAAACTTGATCCATATTGTCTTGATTTTTGGCCCTAGGAATGGTAGCATAGGTATGAATGACATCTACCTCTTTGTCATGAAAAGAGTCTTCAGATAGGGAATACAACTTATATTCTCTAGAATAATCCTCACTCTCAAATTCTAACATGTGTACATGCTCATAAGGACCATGCCTTAAACTTGAACCAACTTCTTTTTATTGATACCTTATTCCCGATTTATCATCCTTTGATCTCCAAGGAGGTTCAATAGGTTCTAGAAAGCCTCTATTTTTGATTCCTAAGGGTCCTCTTCCATTGTATCCCATCTTCTTAATTATTTGAAATCCCTTGCCATATTGATTAGTTTGGATGGTGACATGTTGCACTCTTTCAACATTATTGTTTGAAGTATCCTCCTCTTTATAGAGCCATTGTAAAACTTTGTTATCCTTCTTTTCTAGGGCTGATTGATCACTCTCTCTTAGAAAATGAGAGCTGTATTTTTGAGGTGGATGAACTTGAAGGTTTCCCATGTATCTTTGTGGAAGTTGGTAAATCAAATAGGGAAACAAAATATTCCCCTACTCCTTTTGAATTGATTATGCATTGTTTTTCAAATTTATGCATCATCTCACTCATATTTTGATAGTTGTCCCTTTTGGTTTTTTCTCTCTCATCCTTAAAGAGTCTCAAAATTTCTACCTTTGGTGTAGAATTTTTGACTGAATTTTCATTGGAACTTTGACCCTCATAACTAAATTTCTCTTTTCCCTTAGTTGATGTAGGTAAGTTAGTTTCATTAGGAATTGAAGTAGATGTATCATTTAATCTAGAAGTAGGACCTTCCTCTTTGTTTTCTTCAATGATGACACTAGGAATGATTCCTTCCCTATTAGGTGGAATAAATAGCTCATGAAGAGGTTTCACTGTATTTCAATATTGAAAAGGATTAGAATATCCTCCAATAGTTATTTCTTCACCCATGTACAAAAATTTGATACATTGATGATAGGTCGAAGGCACCGCTTGCATATCATGAATCCATGGCCTTCCCAATAAAATATTATAAGTTAACTTCATGTCAAGGACTTGAAAAATGGTATATTTCTTGATAGGACCTACTTGAATGGGAAAAACCACCATTCCTTTAGAAAATCTTTCCTCCTCATCATAAGTCTTTATAGTGATTTGTTTCTTAGGATCAATCGATGACTCAGATAACCATAAAGATTTGACTAGGTTCAAGGTGCAAATGTTGAGACCAGCTCCTACATCAATGAAGACTCTCTTGACCCTATGCCTTTGGATTAAGACTTTGATATGCAAGGGAAAATTTTGAGGATGAGTGATTGAAATATCATCTTGTTCTGAAAATGAAAGGCAATGTGGTGCAACAAGATGTCCTACCATGTTTTGAAACTTATCTTCCTCCAAGTTTATAGGAACATTAGTTTCCACAAGAGCTTTTTCCAAGATCTCCTTGTGATTGGGAGAAAGTTTTAATAACTCTAAAATAGAAATTTGTGTTGGAGTCTTCTGTAATTGATCAACCAAACTATAAGGCTTTGTTGTAGGAAGTGTTTGTTTAGCCAAAGTAGTTGATTGTGTAGGGCTAATAGGTATAGGAGCACCCCCTTGTAGGGTAATCCTTTCTACTTTCCCCCTAGTGATAGCATTAGAAGTCTCCTTTTTAGGTTGTTCCTTTATCACCACAACACTAACAACATTCTCATGTACAGATAAGGTATTGGTAGTATTTTCATAGTGATGAGCAAAATTAACATTGTTGTTACCTTTAGAATTGTTGCAATGGTTGTTCGAATTTGAAGACTCACCTTTATCATGATTAAAGAAAGGTGTTTTAAAGTTTGTATGATCCTCATTTTTTTGGGGCCCTTCCACTTTAATCACACCATTATCAATTAAATCTTGCACCACATGTCTTAGGCGCATGCAATCATTTGTTTTGTGTCCTCGATTTCTATGATATTCACAATGATTGGGCTCACTCCACCAAGTAGGCTTCACTTGTGGTTCATAGGGTTGAGCCCTAGATAAGTCAATAATCTTATTCGCAATGAGGGTTCTCAATGAATTTTCAAGTGGTTCACCCAAAGTCATGAAATTTCTTCTAGGCGATGGAGAAAAGAAGGGTTTAGGCTTATTGGCCTCTTGATTGTTCTTAAAGTTGTTATTATTGTTGTTATTGTTGAAAGGCACTTTGGGTGCTTGACTTAAATTATTAGCTTGAGTAGATCTTCTTGTGAGAGTAAATGGAGTGGCCTTCAAATTATTCACTTCCACAACTCCATCATTAACCACACCTTTGTTATTGTTCCTCATCCAAAATTGGTTTTTGTTAGGAGGAGCCCTATTTTAATTGTTGTTGGAGGTATTGTTGTCAACATTATTATTATCCTTGTAGAGCTTGATTTCTCAAATTTTGACTAATACCTCCTCCATAGTAACTCCATTCTTGATTAGGTCTTTGAAAGAACTAGGGCGTTGTAACCTTAACTGATAATTCATTTCATTGTTCAAGATATTAATAAAGATATCCATCTTTTCCTTTTCAGGAATGCTTCGAGGGTATCTAGAAAATACCGCTCTTTTCCTTTGTAGGAAAAGTAGGAATCCTCCCCCTCACGTTGTTTGGTATTACATATATTAATCATCATAACCTCATGTTTGATATTATAAGAGTAACGAGTTACGAACTTGGAGGCCAATTCCTCAAAAGTGCGGATGTCAGAGGGTAACTTGGAAAACCACTCCATTGCCATACCTCCTAAACTTATTGTGAATAACCTCATTAAATATGTTGGGTCATGCATGAACTCCAAGCTCAATGCAAAAAACTCCCTTAGATGATCTTGAGGATTGGATGCTCCTTTGTATTTATCATACTTAGGAAAAACATCATTTCTAGGGAATGGAACCATAATTAATGTTTTATCAAACATAAATGGATACAATGCTTTGATAAAGAAGGGTTTAGGAGCCCCCATTTGTTTCATTGTATCTAATTGCATTTGGAATAACTTAAACTGCTTATTCACGATGTCAATAGGGTTGGATTCATCTTCTTTTTGCTTTAATTGATCAACCTCATAATTGTGAGGGAGTTTAGTCCCTGCTTGTGCTAGGTATAGAAAATATTTTTCTCTATCTCTTTCCAAGACTTTATCTATGAGTTTCATGAAGAATGGGCTTTGAACCACTTCATTAACCTTCTCTTTGGTAGCCTCTTCGTCATTAGGGTCAATATTTCCTCCATTTTTGTTCTCTATCCCTTGATTGTTAGGGTCGACTCATTTTCCATCGGCCCCATTATTGTTGACCTTGTCATTTCCATTGTTATTAGAGTTATCCCTGTTGGCATTGTTGATTAGGTCGGGATCCATATTTCTGAATGGGAAATCCATGTTTGGTTCTACCTCTTTGTTTGGTTGTTGAGTTGATTGTTGTGAAGAAGTAGAATTATCACTAGGAAAAGGAACCTCCTGCCTTAGATAAGAACCATTGGGTTGCAGGGTAGCTTTAATGTAGTGTGATTGGGTGAAAGCTGACCTAAGCATAAATCACTAAAACTTAGCTTTTTATCACCTATTTGATCAATCCCTTAGAGATTTTGTGTTTTATCCAATAATGAGGGATTCTGATCAAATTGAACTTATGAATAGGTAAAAGATCCAAAATAGTATCTATAAATGAAATAAAATTATTTTCAAGCCCTCAAGAAATGCCCCCTATTTTCCTTTTCTTGTTTCTAGGCGTCACTTTATTGTTGTGTAAGCCCGACTTTGCACTGTGTAGGCGGTAACTAGAGTTTCTGTATGTGACACTCTACAGTTTGTAGGAGGTGTTTGGTCATTTATAGGTGTTGTTTAAAATCTTACAAGTGTCACTTTCCAGCAATTTAGGCAGTGTTTCAACAGTGTTAGGCGTAACAAGAATTATTGTAGGCATTGTTTAACCTTTTGTACGCGGCATTTTGCAGATCAAGTTGGTTTTTCATAGTTTTTAGGGTTTTAAAATTGTAAAATCTATGATCATATATGTAGGATGGAATTATTGCTTGAAAGTGAAGACACAAACACAACACATACATAAAATTTGTATCTTACTCCTAAAACACACCAAGTGTATGTTCTCAGACATTTTTATGGGTCTTGTATAAAAAATTCTTCCACATAATCTACCTAGAGTCAAATTTGGATTTTTAAGAATGGCTCTAACAAGGTAGCTTACTAATTAACAAGGTTGTATTTAACACCGCCATTCTAAACTATGAAAATTCTCTTATACCCTCTTGCAAGGGCTTCCCACATGCACAAAAGTACGATTTGTGCAATCCTAAAGGACTACTCAAGGAAGTGAAGATTCTTAGCATAATTTAGTCACTTTAACCCTTTGGGGAAGAGTACATTTGATTATAGTGGGTTGGATAGTATTATGACTTAAGTGGCTATCTCCCACTTTGGGTCATTCCCTCTCACCATCCTCATAAGACAAATCGTTGGAGGCAGGCCCTCTAAGTATCTAGCTATCTAGCATGTATATGATAAAGCAAAAATCAAACTTAGTCAAGTAAGTTTGGGAGTTTGATTCACTCAAAGAGTGAAGAGAATATCCCTATTAATTTCCTTAATTCCAAGCACTTCAAACAGGTGGTTTTTTCATTTTCAACCTCTTGACAAGGAGGTTCTTAAAAATTTCAAATCTTTGGTTCAATTCTTTCCTTTCTTTCTACCAGCCAAATGCAAAAATTTTGGCTTTTTGATCAACTTCAAAAAGTTGAGAGCATTTACCTAATTTCTTGTTTGGAATGGACAATAATAGGGTGGCCCTATTAGACTAGATACAAATGAAATTGCCACAATTTAAGGAAAGCAAGCTTGTTAAGATAAATAACTCATTTCGATGCTAGCAAAGGCTAGGTGCTTTTTTGAGGTTTTTACTTTGTTTTTAATCACTCACCTAGTGGCGATCATTCCCTCTCCATCTCCGCCAACAAGTTATTCAATACCACAACCAAAGTGAAGAAAAACCAAAATTGAATGGACAACAAATTAAGATCCTTAATGAATTGTGCAAAATTTCAAATTGAGGACTTAATGAAAAAAATTAATTTAGAGATCACATTCCTTTCTAATTCCTTTGAAAACAAATAATAGCACTATGAATTTTCTTGGAGTGCTTGTTTTGGATCCTTACCTCTTTGCTTTCCCTTTTGACCTGCACCTCTAGTTTTTGCTACTTTAAGTGTCTATTCATCTGCAGAAAAAACAACAACAGAGAATTAGTAATATGATTTTATTAACCTGCAAGTAAGAAAACATAAAAAATAGCAGGCATCATTTTTTAGCTTATAAGCGTTGCTTTGCAGTAAGCTACGTGTGACTTTGCACTCCTTTAAGCGTTATTTTGCACCATTCTACTTGTGAATTTACTAATAATAGGTGTTAAAATAAAAATATTAGGCATGACAAAGCCAATTAAAAGCGGTAAATGAAAGTGCATAGGCGACACGATCAAGGTTGCAGGCATTATTTGCCGAATGTTAGGAGTCACTTTACGAGCACAAGCATCACTCTTCAGCTGACAGGTGTGACAAAATTAAGACAGAATATAGAAGGAATTAGAAGGCATCATTTGATTGCTAGTAGGCGTCATCATTTAGCTTGTATGCAACATTTTACCTGTAATATGCAAAACAAACATAAAATGAAGCACAAAACACACAAAATATGATAAAAATGAGGAATAGAGGCTCAAATCCCCACGGTGGGCACCATTTGTATGTGTGATTATTACACCTTCATGAGATTAGTTTATTTACTAACAATTCTAAGGAAAAATAATAACAATTTAAGCTAAGAATTGCAAATAAATCCTTAAGAATCCCATGGATCTCTAACTAAGCATGCTAATAGAGTGCTCTCAGCCTTATTCTCTACTAGTGATAGTCCTAGAATGAGAAAATGATAAATATATGCCTATCTAGTTCATAAATTTCCTCGAATTACCTCAACAATTCACTCAAATTCTCTCAAATGCTCTCAATTATGCTTTGCTAATGCTTTAATTGCTCTTAAAATGGCTATAGTATGGATTCTTTGCTTTTGAATGTCTAGGATTTCTTTATGCTTTCAAATTGGCTTCTATTTATAGGATTTTCCTAAGTGTAGGGGGTAGAGTCAATTGATCATGGTTTAGCCTTGGTTGAGTGAAAGGCTTTCAAAGGGTTTCAAATGGGGGGACAATTTAAATGCTTATCTCAAAGGTTGGGACAAAGAGACAAATTGAGTGGTAGAGATACAAAAGGGTCAAATGAGTGGCAGAGATGCAAAATTTGGAGTGATCCATGTGATTTTCCTTCTAAATTCTCATTGGCTCTTTTAATCCTTGTTGAAAGATATTAGGATTTATTAATTCAATCAATTAATTACTTTAGCCATGTAGGGGAATAGGTTGGATTTGTTTTTTGATTTAAACTATACAATTAATTGATTAAAATCAATTATATAGTTTGATCAATCCCTTTAGGCTTATATTTAATCATTTGATGTCATTGTTAATTAATCCTTTGATTTAATTATTTTTATCCCAATTTGATTTAATAAATGTCCATTTGAATTGATTAAGTACATTTTGATGAGATTTGGAGCAATTTGATGAAAATGCATATTTTCTTGATTAGAGAACTATCAAATCACTACCTACAACCCTTGGTTTACCAATAGAGAAGGTTGGTATCCCTAGTGCTCCTTCTCTCCCACATGGATCCCCTTCTGCAATAAAATTTAATGAACATATCAGTGATCATGGTGAAGGCAGATTGTCTCCTTCCCAAGACCTGGGTGATAGAATAAATAATTTCTCAGTGGTGGTTATCCCCACACCCCCTCCCTCCCCCACTAGACCAATGGAAAGCAGTTCCAAGGAGAAAGGATGACATAGAGTTACCAACCTTAACTACAGGTATGGCAAAGTTGGAGGTAGGGAAAAAGGAGGATCTGGACCTTGAGGAGGGAGAAGTCAAAAGAGACAAGGAGGAATCCAATAGAGATACAACAGACTTATTCATCTTCACCTTAGGAGATGGTAAGAAGCGTAAGAAGGATAGGAAGCCTATGAGGAAGCCCTTGCTGGAGGGTATTGAAGCGGTTATCTTCAAAAGGAAGAGAGTTAGATCCCCCAATACAAATGGTGACCCTAAACCCTACAAATCCCAAAAGAAAGAGATCCCCCAATGTTTCAAGAGCTTTAAAACTCCTATGGAAACTAACAAGTAACTGTTACCATGATTTTAAAATTTGCATCTTGGAATGTCAGGGGGTTAGATTCCTCTGATAAGAAATATTTTGTCAAAAGGTTTCTTAATATGAACAAGGAGATAGATATTCTTATGCTACAAGAGGTCAAGGCAATTGGATTTTCACTAGACATAACACTAAAATGAATTTGGAAAGATGCATCCACCTACTCCACTAGATACTAGAAGGGGAAAGGAGGAACTACAATCCTGATAGGTCCAAAGTGGAGGAGGTCTATCCAAAAATGGGGATTCTCTCCCTTCAACAGGGCACTCTGGGTTACTTTTAAGGAGGGAGATACCGTCGTTGGTGTATGTTCTATAAATACTCCTAATGACCATAATGCCATAAGAGGTCCATGGAAATGGATTTCTAACCTGATAACATTCCTTGGATTATAGAAGGGGACTTCAATATGATTGAAAGGGTTCAAGACAAGTCAGGAGGCTTGAAATTTGAATGGAAGGGAAATGAGATGGTGTTTTGGAATATAATTTTGTCTAAGTTGAATCTTTTTGATCCTCTATCAGAGAGGAAAAATGAGTCTAAAGGGATTTGGTTCACATGGTCCAACTTCCAAAGAGGTGAGAAGAGGATCTAGTCTAGACTAGTCAGACTCTATTTGAATAAACAACTCTTTAGTTTCCCCCCACATCAGTGGACAATTGTGTTAAAGTCCACCTTTTCACCTTGTCTGATCACCACCCTACTCTCACTAGTATTCACCTCATTACAGATATACCAGACTCACCTACTAGTAAGGCAAGATTTTCTCTTAACTCCTCCCTCCTTAATGATTCATATGTGTAGGTAGCCATCAAGATCATTGCTTTTTTTAGTAAGGATATTGTAAACCATGACTCAAAAACTAACATGTGGAATCAAACCATAGATTTCTGATAGACCATGCTTAAAATTGTGGGTAAGAAAAAGGATAAGGATGCAAGGAGGAGAGAATTAAAAATGGTTGAGGATATCCAAGATGCAAAACTATAAATACAAAACTATCCCAGGGACCCAAAATTGCTAGAAAAAGTCATCTTGTGAAGGGACTCCCTCAGGAACCTCCAATTGATAAAGACAAAGGGTGCTAGAATAAGGGCCAGAGTAAACTGACTTAATCTAGGGGAAAAAGGCTAAAAGTAAATTTTCCACACCCTAAAGAAGGAGGCAAGAGACATGATTTCCTATATTGGGGAATAAGGAGTTAACATCACATCACATCAAGATATAGTGAATACTTCCTCAAATTTTTATTGCAACTTGTTCACCTCTAATGATAATAGTTCCATGGAATCAGCCAGGCAGAAAATTAGGGGGATCATTCCTAAGAAGATAAATGAGGAAGATGCAACTATGATAGGGAGGGAGCTTTCAGTCAAGGAAATTAAGGATTCTATTTTGAGTTTGGCTAATGGCAAGGCCCTTGGACTAAATGGACTAACAATGGAGTTTTATAAAGCCAATATAGACTGGATTTTCCACAGCCTTCTCATGAATTTTAGGGAGGCCATTGAAATTGGTACATTAGGACCTAAAATTAATGTAGGTCTAATCAAATTAATTCCTAAAGAGGAAGACATGCTTCTTATCAAGAATTGGAGACCTATCACCCTTCTTAATGTTGGGTACAAGATTATTGCCAAAGCTCTTTCCCTTAGGATTGTGAATCTTCTCCCTAAAGTGGTGAACAACACTCAGACCAGCTTTGTCAAGGGAAGATACATCCTAGAGAATCTTATAACCTGTTGGGAAGCTATGGAATGGTCCAAAACTACTGGGCAACATAGCTCTATGTTGCTCATTGATTATGAAAAAGCATATGACCTAATAAAATGGAAGTTTATCCTAGCTATTCTACATATTCTTGGGTTTCCATTGACATTCTATAAAATGGTTTCTACCTTTCTCCTTGGTGCTAAGGCGGCTATTGAAGTCAATGGGGTAAGATCATAATTCTTTGAACTCATTAGGTCCACTAGGAAGGGATGCCCCCTTGCCCCATCCTTCTTTGTCATAGCTACAAAGTCCTCCCATTACCTCCTTAGGGATGATTCCCTATCCCCTAGAGTCAAAGGTATATCCCTCCCCAATGAACAAGATGTAACTAATATCCAATTTTATGATGATACAACAATCCTCATGAGCCTTCAGGAAGAAAATATGGATTGACTGATGACCAAATTGGACTTATTTTGCCTGGCTTCAAGCAACAAGATTTCAATTTCTAAATCTATTATACTGGGATGGGACCAATAGCCCCTAGGGTGGTGGAGAAGATTTGGTCTAGAATGGGGTGGCCTAACCACATTATCAGATATCTAGGTATATAATTTGCGGTATACCCCAATATTAATGAGGTGGAACTGGGTCAAAGACAAGATCCTCCACAATATGAATAAATGGGACAATAACCTCTTGTCCTTCCCAGGTATATTTTAGGTGTGTCAAAAGATTCTTTCATCATACCCCATCTACTATTCCTCAGCTTGGATCTTTAACCAAAATTAGTTTAGCATTATTCAAAAGATTGTCAGACAATTTCTATGGTTAGATGGTAAAGGGAATGAGAAAACACATGATGTCTCTTGGGAATGGTGCACCGGAGAGAAGGCCTAGGGAGTCCTAGGGCTAAAGGATCTCAGAACCCAAGGCATAACCCTTGCTATTAAGTGGATTGCTAAGGCCTCTCTAGGAGAGGAGTTGTGGAAGATCTTAATTAGGAATAACTTGTATAGGGATCATCCTTGTAAATCCAAACACTGGAATAAGCTTTGTTTCTCAGACCTGCTTGGGGTGGAGAACAAGGTAATAGTACAAGGCTCAAATGTTTTTAAAGCCATTTGGAAGGGTTGGAGTTGTGTCAGGAAGTTTCTTTGTAGTACGGAGCCATTAGAGGGTCATGGGGTAGTCTGTGGTAGCAAGTCACTATGGTGGAACCTAAATCACAAGAACAAGCCACTGACATTGCTTCAAGGTTGCTATGCTAATAAGTGGAATGATAAAGGCATCATACACTTTCAAGATGTTCTTCGTAATGGTAAACTCATCTCTTGGGAAGAATTGGTTGCAAACTTCAATATACCCCTAACACAAGGGAGAACCTATGCTATACTATTTGTTTCCATCAATGCTCTAGGGAATGTGGTTTCCTATTGCTCCCCTGACACATGCTCATTCCAGCTTACTTGGTTGGATAGTTCCCCTCTCCATATGGTCAAGAGAAAATACTTATACCATTTGATGACCCACAACTATGACATCCTTACCCATGCTAACTCCAAATGGAACCTAGATGCTCCTCCTTATGATTGGAATAAATACTTTGCATGTAATTGGACAAGATTTGTGGAACCTAAGATTGCCTTTTTCCTGTGGAAACTTATATTGCATAAACTTCCTTTCAAGAAACCTAGAGGTGATCCCAATCTATGCACTATTTGTAGAAATCCCGAGTCTATTTTCCATGTATTCTTTGAGTTTTAATTTGATTCTAAAATCTGGAAAATGTTTGGTCTTTCCTACAATACTCATTTTCATGTTTTGAACATCATTTTTGGGCACATTAACAACAAGTTTTGCAATATTTTTTGGACTATTCTCTCTTCTATTGTCTTGTGAACTATTTGGAAGGACATAAATAATGATGTGATGGAAGGGAAGGACAAGAATCTTACTGAGTCTCTTAGGAGACTCATCTATATTGATGTTTCCTTGTAGGTCACTGCAGTGATAAAACTGAAGGAGAGAAAAATTTTCCAAATCCTGAGAGAAGGGAAGGGTACTATTGAAAGAAATGAAATAGCACATGGGTATACTGCCAAATAGGCCAGAGTAGAATTTGATAACTACCTCAATGAGTTCCTCCAGCAGGTGAAGTAGGCCAACCAAGGAATATCGGTTGCTGATGAAACATAGAACACAAGGGAGATAGGGCTTAGAGGACATGAGATAATAGGATACAATGTTGGCTCTCCAGATTCAAATGCATTTGATGTTGATCATGAGGAACCTCTAGAGTGAATATATTTTGTTTTTCTTATGATAGTTATTTTGTAATTGTATACCCAACGTAATCTGCAACTATAATTTTGAGACTCTTTTTGATCTGGCTGATGATAACATTTCAACCTATGATGTTGTGATCCACAAAATTTGATGTAATAACTCTCTATACTTCTTATGATATGAAATAGAAAAAAGGTAACTCAAAATCAACTTTTCAGTTAACTAAACATTACCTCTTCTCTCCAAGTTGAAGAGGTGGAGTTTACTAGTTGCTTCTCAATTAACTAAAACATTATCTATTCTCTCTAATTTGAATAGGTGAAGTTTACTAGTTGCTCCTTAGTTAAACTAAAACATGACCCATTCTCTCCAAGTTGAAGATGTGGAGTTTACTGGTTTCTCCTTAGTTAACTAAAACATCACCTCTTCTCTCCTAGTTGAAGAGGTGAAGTTTACTGATTGCTTCTCCAAATCCTTTTGATCTCAACCATTCATTCTCTAATCTCTAGGATCAATATCAACCATTCAAATCATTTTCCATATTCTATATAATCAATGCTTTACAACCATTTGAAGGGTCTAGTATTTCAAGCTTTTGTGCGCCGTTACTCTATAGGATTCTTGCTAGAAGAATTCAAAGCATTCTTATGATCATAATAAATATCATTTCTTAACACTCCCAAGTCATAAACACTATTGATACCAATACTGAGCACCATACACACCAGTGTTTTAGAAAGAGTAGAGAGAATCAATAGAAGCCTCGAGCTTTGTTGGTTTTCATATGTTTGTACTCCTCCTTGATTTCTTGTTATTTTATTGTTTGTGGATTTTTTCTTAGTATTTTTGATTACTTACCACCATTGCAAATGGGTGCTTCTAACCCCTCATTAATTCAAGTTATGAGCAGGATTGGATCTATACACTTTCTCAACCTATTATTATAACATTTTTATGCTTTTCTCTTTCTAGAATAACCAAGAAAGATTCCTTCATCACATTTAGGATCAATTTTCCCTTAATCTTCATCTCTTTTGATATAACATTTGCTTCCAATAATTCTAAATTATTTCACTATAGGGACATGACTATACCAAAGATCATAAGGGGTCTTACCTTTACCTTGCTTGATTTGAACTTAGTTCAATGTATATTCTATAGTGCTAATGAATTCTCTCTAATAAATTTGTGGTACATTTACTTCAATCATCATAGTCATTTTAGTGTCAAGGATAGTTCTATTTCTTCTCTCTACAATACCATTCTATTGTGGGGTTCATGGAGCAGACATTTCCCTCTTTATTTAATGCTCTTCAAAAATTGCATTAAACTCACAAGACGTAAATTCACCACTTCTATCAGATCTCAAACATTTTAGCTTCATACCTATCTCGGTCTCAACCATAGATTTGAAAATATTTAATTTAACAAAGGCCTCAAATTTCTCTTTAAAAAATGTAACCTACATCGTCCTTGAATAATCATCAATGAATAAAATGAAATACCCATCTCCATAATAACTTCTAGCTCTTGCAGAGCCACATAAATCAGTATGTACCAAATCTAACAATCTACTTGAATAATAGGTATTAATTTGAAATTAGATTTAGTTAGCTTAACCAACTGAAATTCCTTACACATTGCATAAGTAGGCTTCAACAATTTAGGTAAATCTCTCACTGCTCTTGTAGTGCTTATCTTCACAATGTTATCAAAGTTTACAAGAAAAAATCTCTTGTGGCATAACCAATTGTCATAAATCTTAGCAATCAGACATATATTCTCTAAATTATTCAAATGAAATACATTACCTTTAGTCTTTATAGTTGATGTAATCTCAATTCCATAGCTTCCAATGATTTTGCACATTTTATCCTTGAATTGCAAGTTGTAACCTTTACCAACTAGTTCTCCAAAACTCAAAAGAATATGCCTCAGACCTTAAACATATAAGACATGATCAGTATTTTTCTTACCATCAAGTGTAATGGAGCCTCTACCTTTGATCATAAATATGGCATTGTTACTAAATCTGGCAACACCTCCATCATACTTCTCTAAATTCACAAACTTGCTTTTATCTCTGATCATGTGATGTGAACAATGAATGTCAATAACTCATTCATATTTCTTATCAACATGTGAAACCAAATATTTTTATTCATTAAGAAAACTAGGATTCTCATCTTTGATAGAAATAAACACAATCTCATCGTCAATCTTTTTAGATTCATCATCAGTTACACCTTTATCAACAACATAATAACACTTCTTCTGATATTTAGACTTGAATTTATTAGGCTTGTACTTAGGCTCTTTATTTGGACATCTTGAAATAATATGACCAATATTATTGCATAAAAAACATTTGAATGGCAAATTTCCTTGATACTTACCAGCTCCCTTAGGTAGTCTTTTTGCAATTAGGACTTCAAGTTCTTCAATATTTCTCTCTTCTTCCTCAATTTCTTCCCATTCCTTAGTGTATTTGGATACATACTTAAATGAAATTTCTTTAGTTTTATATCTTTTCTTATCCTTAGAAATAATAGCTTTAAATGCAGATTCAAATTTAACAAGACTATCTCCAAATTCTCTCATTTAAAAAGCAAATAACTTACCAATCAATGTGTATCTTGTTACAGATACCACTATTATGATTTCTTCAATAGATGCAACTTTGTGATTATAAGAAGGAGGAAAGGATATTAGGATATTAGAAAAAATTTCATCTTCATCCAATGTTTCACTAGTGCATCTTATTCCACAAACAAGTTCGGTCACCTTCTGCACATAGGAAGTAATGTTTTCATCTTCCCTCATATCCAATGCTTCATATTTACCTTTCAAAATTTGTAGCTTATCTTTCTTCACACATGCACATCCTTAATCTAAAGTCTCTAATTTTTTCCATATCTAATGTACAATCTCCAATTGCATGACATTTGTATTTTATGCACCTGATAAAGCACTCAAAAAACTTCTTTTTCTCTCATATTGTACTCAAATTGCTTCTTTTCATCAATAATTATAGTAGAAAGATCAATGGGTGGGGTGTAAGAATTTTTAGTGAATTCCCAATACTCTTCTCCAATGCATCTGAAGTGTGTAATCATCCGACCCTTCCATGTGGAATAATTTTTAACTTCAAATCTTAGACTCTCCTTCTTAAAGGATGTCATCCTAGATCTCCTTAGACAATCAAGCTTCCAAAAGAGGATCTAGCTTTGATATCAATTGCTATAATCAAGGAAACATACACAACTGAGAGAGGGGGTGAATCAGTTATGTCCCAAAAATTAAAATATTTGATCTAACTGTTAATCTTAATCTCAAATTTGAATAATAAACATCAATGCAAGATCACAACACATTACTCAACACATAACACCAAGGTTTTTGACATAGAAACCTGGTTAAGGGAAAAAACACGATGGGGATCAAACCCAAAAGATAATGTACTATGTTAAAAGCACTATAACATGTTAGGAGTATTACAATGGGATTTCACATGCATTAAGGCACACTTCCTAGAGCTCACTACTCAAATACAACTAGGGCTTCAACCCAAAGGAAGGCTCACTTCCTTATAAAAACACCTGATTAAAATTCATAGTGGAAAATAGTCCACAACTCACAAACTAACTGATAACATCTCTAATATGCCAATATGGTTCCAATGAAGTACATCAAATCTTTGCCTCAATTGTAGATTCCACTCATACCTCTTTGCACACTTACACCATCATCCTCTCTCTACCACTCTTCACAATTATAAATAATTACATTATTTTATACATTGCATCAACTTTATTTCCACTAGGTCAGCCAACGACCTAATTACAAAAATTTAATTCATCACAACTTAATATATAATGTGATCCATTGAATGTCAGCTAAGAAATAAAAATGATTAATAAAAACATCATCGAGAATGCTCTAGATCCATAAATCACCCCACGATCCTTCACAACACACTAGGACATCAAGTCGGCCAAGAAAAATAAGAAAAACAACATGTTACATGAAAATCACCAAATCCAATCACATAGCCCAATGTGATCCAGAAATACAAATATAAATCAGTCTAGAAACATCAACAAGCAACATGAAATGTCACACCAACAACAAGAACAATTGTATCTTAGAATTCACAAATATCTTTGCACTATTCATTAAGAACACCAATTAACAACCTCTATTTCTTAAGAAAAATATCTTTCCAGCATCTAAATCATGAATCAATCAAGCTGAGGACACACATCCATGTCCTAAACTCACCACCAGGTTAGAAACCAAGAATATTGCATAACCAATCCACATTGATCCAAGAACTGTAACATTGTCTATTCCTGAACAACCAAAATACCAGTCTTTGATAAATCCTTCATAGCTCACTCAAATCAACATGCAAACCTCTATAAGTTGACATAGGTCAGCTACAGACATCCTCAAAACTATTTGTACCTTGGCAACATCTAATCTTCAATACAATTTTCTTACCAAACTAATCTTCTCACTAAATATTTCAGGAACACATAGGAAAATTGTCACCAACATACACTGAAGTCTTTAGTAAGATCCATATATGGGTCAGAATCCCCAACCTACCCCTTCATATTTAGCGTGATTCCATCCTTGAGGAAGTGGGTGGGGCTTTGGGGAATTTTTTGATGACTAATAATGATTCTAACAATATGTATCATTCCACCTTTGCTCGCATACTGGTATATCTTAACACCTCGAAGTTCCTTCCAGCTGAAATCAATATTGAATCATCCTTGGGATCTTGGACCCAAAAACTTGACTATGAAGGTATCCCTTTTAGGTGTCCAAAATGTTTTAAGACTGGTCACATCTCTTCCCATTGTGTCTTTGATACCAAGAAGAATAAATCTTCTTCCTCTTAGTGGAAAGGTGCTTCTACCCAACATTACACTATTTAGAAAAGATCCAGTCAATCTAGGATGGAGGCTTCTCCTAATAGAGATAATCAGTTACCTGTTGTTGAGGAGGTTGGATCAAGTCATGATCTACCTCTTTTTTCTCATGTTTGGTCTGCTGGGGTTGTTGGTTCTCATCTTGCTTCGTTGGATGATGTCAGGTCTTCTGCTAGCCCTGTTGGTATTTTGACAGTTGCTGGGGTTGCTAGTTTTGTTCCTACTGCTGGGGTTGCTGGTTATATTCTTTCTTCTAGTCTTGGTCCTTCTTCGATGGATGATGTCATGTCTTCTACTGGTGGCTCTGAGGGTGCTAGTTCTGCTGGCCCTGTTGGTATTTTGATAGTTGCCAATTTTGACTCTGCAGTTCCTTTTCTTGTTCACCCTTTGGCTGGGGCAAATGTCGGCCCTGTACTGGCTGATTCACTAGAAGTTTCAAATCCTTTGTTGGGCACTGGATATTCAGCTTTGGATTCATTATGCTAGAAGGATAAGGCTACTAGTGTTGAAGAAGGTTGGATCATAGTTAAAGGAAAACACTAGAAGAAGTCCTCTCCTTTTGACATGACCCTGTGGTTCCATTTAAAGGGGACAAAAAGATAGTTCTTCCTCCTTGTGATGCAGTTTTATAATGGTTTATCTTGTGTAGTGGTTTGGGTGTTTTTTTTCTGGGTTTCTGATTTCCTTTTTGGCTGAGTTCTTTTGTGTGTTTCTTGGGTTTTTTTGGCCTTTTGTTCTGGTTGTTCAGTTGTGTTTTGGGTACTCTTAATGCTCTATCTTAAGCTTTCTCTTTGTACAGTGTTTTGGGTCCCTTCAAAACCTATTTTTACCTATTAATCAAAACAATAGGAATATGTTGACATCAATGTCAGCACATAATGCATGATATCCCAAAAATCTCGAACAAAAAAATCCCACAAGCTAAGATTCAAGCGTTGTTATTTCAATAAGTATCATTCTTATGCTCCCCGCCATACTTATATGAGGGAAATGAAAACTTTATAACCTCAATCCAAAATAGTTATATGTTACATCTTTAATAAGATGGGTCATATAGATTTCAATTGTTATTTTAAAATAAATTTGTCAAAGGTATGTATACTTCTAATGCAACATGTTGAGATGTAATAGAAGAATATGAAGACATGTAAATTGAATAAGACATATTTGAGGTAGTCCTTGAACAACTTTAAGATTCTTAAGATGATACAAAAAATTTAGAAAGTCTTATATTTGAATTAGAATAATAATTACCTTCTAAAATGAAGAATATATTATTTCCACCTAAAGGATGAAGGCCACCATTCTTTGCATAAGAAAGAGGTAATAATTTTAACACTAAAATATTTCCTATTTTCTATCCAAAAAAATGAGTCAGATTCTGAAGACATGGTTGGAGCTTCTTCTCCTATTTTTAAGGAATTTGAATTAAAAATAATATAATTTACCTAGAGGTAAGAATGCGAGGAGAAGAGAAAGAAGAAGAAAAAGAATTGAATAAAATTGTCGAAGAATATAATTTTATAGCTTCTATTTATGATGGGTTTCTTGAAAGCTCTGAAAAGAATAAGGGTATAAAAATATCAGAAATTGAAGAAGAAGATGATTTCCTAGTTGAACAGAATTCTCCAAATTCTACTAAAGAAAGGCTTATCAACAGTATTCTACCAAAACAAAAACAAGAACCAAAATTGGAATATATAACTTCTCTTATCAATGATATATTTGCTCAATTTATTCTAGTATAATTAAATGGTAAAGAGAGATTTTTGGAAACAAGGCTCTGTGACCCGTATGACCTCCATTGAAGGTTTTCCTTTCACCTTCCTTGGATTTTTTACTCTGGTTGTTGACACTATCTATTGCTTTGGTGTCCTCTTTGTGCTTTTTGTGGCCCGTTTTCTTGTTTTATGTTTTTTTTTTTTGTGTCTCTCGAGTCTTTTAGTATGGTTTTTTGTGGCATTTTATGCTGTGTATGCCCTAGTTTATGCCAAGTTCCCTTGTGTTTTCATGGGTTGGTCAGTCTCGACCCCGACCTAGTTTCACTCATGTTATTTTTAATGGGCAGTAATATTAATGATGACACAAGTTGTAGGGAGGAAGAGATGGAAATCATTGATAATAGTGGGAGTAAAGAAGATTGCATGGATAAATCATCTGAGGCTTCAGTGGGAGAGAAGGAAATTTTTTCATATAAAGCAGTGGTGTTGGAGCAGTCTACCCATGTTTTCCTACCTACTGCCTCTTTTGATGTAAGGTTTTCCAGAGTTCCTAATGCAAAACCCTAGGTCTTGGGAGGTCCCTCAACCGATGGAGATAGACATGGAAGAAGAGACACTTTTGACCTTGGTGGAGGAGGTAAAGGTAAGTCTATCTCTGGTGGTTTGAAAACCCTCTTACTTTCTCTGAATGAGGATATGATTAAATCCATAAGGATGGAGCAATCTTGGTTGAAAAATATTGCTATTTTTTTTGTATGTATGGAGATTATTTTCCCTCAAGGAAATTATTTGATGATTGGATTGCTAATGGCTGGGGAAAAAAGATTGGAATTCATGTAAATTTATCTAGGATGGTTCAAAATGGATTTTTTATGGTATTTTTTAAATCTCACCATATGTAGGATAGGGTTTTGCAAAAAACAATTTGGAATGTGGGACGTTCTCTCTTTAGGACATTTTAGTGGTCTCTTAAAGGTAGTTTTGAGAAATTAATTTCTTGTTCTTCCCCTAATTGGGTTGAAATAAAAAATCTACAGTCTGAATTCTAGTCGTTTATCTCCCATATTTTAAATCCGCTTGGCTCTGTTATGCAAATTAATAAGTCAAGAACGAATCGTGCACACATGCATGCTAGGGTTCTTATAGCATTATCTGTAGATATTAATTTTCCTAATGTTATTTAATTGAATATACAAGAAGAGATCTTTCAATGGGAATTGAAAATGTCTAGAAATTTGGGGGCTTTCTTTCACTGTAAATTAAATAGGCACATTAAGCGTCACTGCCCCTCCCTAAAAAATTCTTAGAATGTTGTTGATAAAATGGAAAAGAATAATAATAATTCTAATTTATCAAATGGTACCTCTGGTATCAATGTAAACATTGATAAATTAGACACGGTCAAACCCAACCCTAGTCATGGGAAGAATGCTTTTTCTAGTTTAACCAACCCTCTTTTTGAAGATGAATTTGAGGTGTTCCTGACCACTGTTAATGGTGAAAATCCTATTTCCCTAACCAGTAATAAAATAGAGATATCCAATATTAATCCTAATGATACTAATATGTTAGGAAACATAACACCCCCTAGAGTTAATGCTCAACAACTGGCCTTAGCTACCATTTACGAGAGAGCTGTGCAAAAAAAATGAAGTACAACCCCTTTGGATGAGTGTAGGTCGGTGCCTGGTACCAATTATCCCACCAAAGAAGTGTTTGTGGATGTTAGATGTGATGAGGAGAATTTGGTACCTTTAATTGAGGTTAAAAATTTAAAAAAGGAAAGGAAGTCCATGAATAGACAGTCCCTATCCAATAATAGAAAGAAGAAGGATAATGAGATCCTAGAATGCTTTAACAAATTGTATTAGAATTTGAAGCCTTCCTCCTAATATATTTTATGATGATGCACATCCATAGTTGGAATGTTATTGGGTTGGAGATGCCAGACAAGAAATATGTTGTAAGAAAGTGGTGCAGTAATCTTAAACTAAAAGACATTGTTTGCTTACCAGAGATTAAAGTGGTGGGTTTCCAAGCATACACCATATTAAAATTCTTGTAGGATTAGGCCATTGGATTTCACTCAAATCATGAAAGAGGAAAAGGTGGCATTTCCATCCCTGTTGGTCCTTAGTGGGCTTATAAGATCATTTCCAATGGGGTCTCCCCCTATCAAAGGGCCCTTTGGGTTACATTTAAGGAGGATGATAAGATTATTGGCGTATGTAACATATACGCTACAAATGATTACAGTGAGAGGGCCAATTTATGGGATTGGTTAGTTTCTAGGTTGCCCGATGCTTGTTGGATATTTGTGGGAGACTTTACTATGACTAAATATAGAGAAGATAAATGTGGTGGAAATAAGTATGGCTAGAAAGTTAATGAACATTTCTTCAGGACTAAGTTCAAAAGAAGATTCAATTTGTTGGATCCCCTAGAAAACAAGAAGGATTTATACCCTGATATTTGGTACACATGGTGCAATAATCAAAGTGGTCATCAAAGGCTTTACTGTGGATTGGAAAAAATATATGGTGAGGCTATTTTTTTCTCCTTTTATTCTCAGGGTGGGCATGCTCCTATCTGTGTTACCCCAACTACTATTTCTGATCATTTTTTAATCTATGCTTCTGTGTCTCTTGATGCTGACGCCTCTTCCCCTACCAGAAGTAAGAAGAATAATGGTTTTAAATTGAATGTATCCCTTCTCAATGATGATGATATTGGGGAAGCTATCAGAATGGATTCTTGCTTAACTAAATTCTGTAATGTGAATCTCAAACCCAAAGAAATGTGAGTGTCTCCCACAGACACTTGGAGGTAAATGTTCCAGATTATTGGCAAGAAGAAATCTACGGATAGGAACAGGGAATAAACCTTATTACAATCCAAACTAAATTTCTTGGAGAAAGATCTCTAGGTTAAAAGAGAAGACAATGTCTTGGAAGAACAACTGATATGGGTCAAAAAATTCCCAAGGAAGATTCAACATTATAAGATTCAAGAGTAGAAGATTAGAGAATAGATGAATTGGATCAAGGAAGGTGACAAGGGGACCAAATATTTTTTCAACCTGACCAGAGACAAGAATAAAAGAGAACTTATTGAAGAGATACAAATTAATGAATCCATATCTAATGACCCTATCTATTAAATATGCATTCTATAATTTCTATAAAGAGTTATTATTATATGATCATGGTAAAGATAATCAAGATGCCCTTAACCAATGCTTAAGGTTAATCCCTAAAAAGTTCTCAGATAGTGAGGCTAGAGCACTTGAAAAAATAATTTCTTGTGAGGCGATCAAAGCTTCTATAAGTTCATTGGCCAATGGTAAATCACCAGGGCTAGATGGTTTGTCTCCTAAATTTTATAAGAAGCATGTGGAATGTATTGCTCCAAAGCTAGTAGCTATGTATGAGGATGTGTTTGAAAGGGGATCTTTGGGAAAATAGATTAACAAAGGAGTCATTAAATTACTTCCTAAAAGTGGGGATAAGACCCTAGTAATGAATTGGAGGCCTATCACATTGTTGAATTTATCATACAAGATTATTTCTAAAATACTTGCTAGGAGGATCTTTGGTTTGCATAATAAATTTATATATGTCACTCAAAATGGGTTTATTAAGGGTAGGTATATCCTTGAAAATATTATTACCAATTGGGAGGCTATGCATTGGGCTAAGGCTAATGGTCAGAATGTGGTAATGATTCTCTTGGATTTTGAGAATGCATACAAAAGGATTGAGTGACATTGTATCATGGGTATGCTTCATGCATTTGGATTTCCTTCATATTTTTGTTGATGGATTCATATCTTATTTCAAGAGGTATATTAGACAGGGTTTTCCTATAGCCTCTACCTTATTTTTTATTGGTGTTGATGCATTGTACTATATCTTGAGAACATATGAACTTGGACCTTGGATTAAAGGTATCTCCCTCCCTAATCATGATGAGATCATAAATGTCCATTTTGTTGATGATACCGCCCTTTTCTTAGAATTGGATGAGGAGAATTTTGATAATGTAGTTAAACGGCAACAATTTTTTTTCTTGGCATCGGGAGAAAAAATTGCCCCTCACAAATCTACTATATTGGGTTGATCTAATGATGCTCCTAATTGGCTGGCCTTGAAAGGGTGGTAGTGGGTAGGACCAAATACCATTGTTAGATACTTGGGTATTCCTTTTGCAGTTGAACCATACTTAAAAGACATGTGGCTCTAGCTCTTCTCCAAAATTGAAAAGAAACATTTGAAATGGAAAACACACCTCCTCTCTCTAGCTAGGAGGGTCCAAGTTGTACATATGGTTCTCTCTTCTCATCATATTTACTTCTCCTCATCATGGATTTTTTCTAATTATCAGTGTAATAAAATTGACATGATTATGAGAGAATTTCTATGGTTTGATGACTGGGAAATAGAAGATGCATTTTTTAAAGTGGGAATGGTGTTTTATACCACAAAAGTTGGGTGGATTTGACATTAGAGACATCAAGGCTCACAGTATGGACCTTTCTTCTAAGTGGATTTTTAAATAATTAAGTGGATATGAGCCATGGAAGGTGTTGGTTAGAAACAATATTGAGAAACCTATTATCAAAAAGGGGAAAAAGTGGAAGGATATTCCACTATGTGATGGAGTTAAATATGAAAATCTTTGGCTCCTAGGTGTTTATCTCTTTGTGGAAGGCTTGGACCCAGTATAAGGACCTTAATCCCATACAAAGGGGATATTGGAGGCCCTCCCTCATATGTTGTTCTAGATAGTTCCATATGGTTGGGGTGTATATGAATAATAAACCCCTTTGACACAAAGTTGTTCTGCAAAAAATTGGAATGATATAGGTATTTCTCTAATAAGGGATATTTTGTTTGATAACCGGTTAGGGTCATGGATTGAGACCAAATATAAATTTGGGATTCCTTCACAGAAGAAGACATATTCTTTAATTTTTAAAGCTAATGGTTCTTTCTTCCCTGGTAAAATCATGGATACTGATTCTTTCTTGCAACACCTAAAATGGGTTGATGGTACTATTCTCAGAGATGCGTCTACTAAAGTTATATATAAGATGTTGAAAGATGACTACTCAATTACAAAATGAGTTAACCAATGTTGGGGCTTTGATTTAACCTTCACCAAATGACACTTTTTATTTGATTTTTTCTAACATTCTCCTATTAATCCTAAAAAGTCTGGTTTTAGATGGCTTCTGCTTCTCAAAAAGTTGGGTGTGGGGGCTACTTTATCCTCTATGGATATTAAACCTATTATTTGTAGTATTTTTTTATGTACATGAGTCTTTTGAACATCTTTTTTAATCTAAACATGCTCGTGGTGTGTTGTCTATTTTCTTTGGTTCTCTTGTTGTTTGGAATAGTCACCCTGGTCTTTCATGGAGTGAGATTCTTTCTAGTTTTGTGAATTCATTTGGTATTAACTTGAGTAAGTTCTGGTTTATTATAACATGTGAGATTCTAAGGTCTCTCTATAAATACAAGAATGGAGAATTTTTTCAAATGACTAAGAGGAAACTTAATGAGTTTAGAATTAAACTCATTCATTATTATATTATGACACAGGTTTCTGTAGTGTTGGAGATTTGAAAAGATAGATTCATGACCCTGTTGAGGGAAGGCTCTCTAAAGATCCATAAAGATGACATTAAAGCCATTCAGTACATCAATCAACATAAAAACATGCAGGATCCAAAGGAAATAGAAGCATTGGAACAATCCATCAGGGAGTTCAAAATTGATCCACAACAGAACAATAAGATGGCCAGAGGCTCTTGGTATTCTAAATTGAGGGATGTAATAAGTGATGCTAACTAGAATGTTGATGTTTGGCCTGGTGAAGATATTGTTGACAATGTTGGTGGGTGACACAGTGTAGGGGATGCTTTAGAAGCTATTACAGGATGAGACAACCTTGGTAATGAGTGTCTAGGATGGGGCAATACCAGTAATCATTAATGGAATAGCTAGTCGATGACGCCTTCTCTTTTTGTACCCATATGTATAAAGTGAGGTACTTGAGATACTCTATTCATAGTAAAAGAAATGCCTAATGCAATGATAAATGTAAATGTTGATGATAAAATGATACTATAGGATAGAAGATAGTGTAGGATATATAGTTAATATATACTCTCAAACAATGGAAATCTTCTTTTTGATGATGTATAAGCTCTTTAAACTATCTTAATATATATAAAATAAATTAAATTAAATGGTAAACATTATGAAACTCAAGTTGACACTGATGCTTCTCTGCCATTTTGTAAAACTCCTATAGTGAGACAACTTCAGAAAAGAAATGCATACAAAAGTTTAGATGTATAAGGAAATTTCTTTACTTGTGATAAATATAAACACCAATAAAGGATCAATATATAAGGTAAAATATTGTGGTGTGATTTATTTGAATTTAATAAGATGTCAGTAGATATATTTATTGGAAGCAATTTTATTAATAGATATTCTCCACATGTAAGCACAAAAAATGTGTTTTATGTAAACTCAAAGGAGAAAGATATAGAAAAAATAGATTGAATTATGATATGAAAAAATATCCATCTACAACGGTATCTTAATTTGACCCACTTGAAAAATTAAGAGAAGAAATAAAAAAAAACTTGTTATGAGGATCCACAAAGGTTTTGGAATAAAAGAATGCCTACCATGGAGATAAAAATAATCCAAGGGAAGCAAATTAGGAAAGAAAATTCTCATTCCAACTTTAGATTATCCAAATATGGAGAAAGCTATTAGAGAACTTGAAGAAGGAAATTATATTTCTCCATCAAAATCTCCTTTTTGTTGATATACTTTTATGTTCAATAAACACTCAAAACAATAATGAGGGAAGAAAAGGTTAATTATCAATTATAAACCTTTAAATAAAATTACAGATCCTTTTCCTTACCCTATTCTTGTCAAATTATATTTGTTACAAAAGGTTATCAATGCAAAATATTACTCATAGTTTGATTGCAAGTCAAGATTTTATCAGTTTCCAGTTGCAGAAGTAGACATATAAAACAACCTTTAGTTGTCTCTTTGGATAGTTTTATTGTAGTGCTATGTTTCTTGGACTAATGAATGTTCCTACCTATTTCCAAGAACACGTGGACTAGGTATTCAAAGGTACCTAAAATTTTATCTGTATATATATGGATAATATTCTAATTTTAGTCCCACTTTAGGAGATCATCCAAATTATCTCAGAAAAATTAATGATATTATAAAAAAAATTAAAGCTTATTATCTATAAATAAAATCCAGTGGTGTACTAGTAGTTCCAATTTCTTAGGTGTGATTTTAAATAATGACATTATAAAAGTACAACCTCGTACAAAATAAAAGTTTGCTATGAAAATGCGTTTCAACCTTGCATTTACATGAAATTACTATTTTTACTAAGTTTTTTGTTTAAGAATGAATTTTACCTATTCTTTTTTTAGAGGTTGGGTTGGGCTAGGTAAGCATGCCAATAAATTTTCATTGCAATATCATGTCTAGTTTTGAATATATCAAAGTTCACATTTTAAAAAACTACCTCAAAAAAATTGAACTCAATTTTGGAGGCTTTAAAGGCTCCAAAACAAGCCAAATTATGGATAAACCATATAGTCATTTAGAGGGTGATAGAGAACATCACAATATTTTGACACTATAAATGGTTTGTCAATGAGAAATAAATTCAAAAGTTATGGCTTTTGGAAGTTGGATCTCCCAAAACAGGAAATGTAAAAATGTTTTGAACACACAAATGAGTTGCAAAGGAGTTTCACATATTGGTGTGTGTATTGAAACATCATGAGGAATATTTAATTAGAAATAAAATGGGCACCACTTGATAAGTAGTTTTTAGCCCGTGGTTTTGTAATATTATTTGACGGTTTCTTGTATTGTATCTACTATACATTAGGTGTGCAAGATGAAGGGTGTGTGTAAGAATCTTATAGTTATCTAATTACCTCTAGATCTTTGGTTGGTGACACTCTTGAGAGAAGCTTGCTCTGCAAGTATATTGTAATTTGTTATTGATTTATGAATAATATATTAAGCAAATTTTGGAGTGTGGGGTTTTTCTCCCGAATGGGGTTTCCCCACATATATCACTATGTTATGGTATGCATGTTGTTAAGTTTTTGTAACTGTTATAAATATCCAAGAATTTTTTACATTACGCTCTACTCAAGATTAGTGTAGGAGGTTTTTACACTACTTAACTTCCTTATAAGTTGTATAAGAGCTTGATCACCTTTAGTTTTAGTTGTGGGTTTTTGGGGTTTTTGAACTAATCTATATTAGAGTGGGAGCTTATGTAGAAGATACTTTGTGATCTTATTGTAGAAATTTTTAGATGCCTAGTTCGTCAAGGAGAATAGAGGTGAAGATTTTTTTTGTAAATAGTTTTGAAATGTGGAAGTTGAACATGGAGGATCTACTAATAAGTTGAGATCTATGAGAGGCTATTGATGAAACTAAATGTTAGCCATTTTTTACATTTGGCTTAAATTGTTAGGATCTTGTCATACATGGTCTTAATCTTGTTAAATGACATGCATTTTTTTAAACACACACACACACACACACAACTTTTATTTGTTTTTTAAAGAGGAAACCATGAGGTATTTTAAAAACATTAGATGTTAGAGCTTGTATTTTCTTCTTTAAGATGCCACATTTCTTGAGGTTTGGGGGTAAAAGGTGTAAACAAAATTTTATTAATATTAATTATCTTATGAGTTGAGGAAGTCGGGTTAACTCTTGTAAATTCATTTAGTTCATTAACCAAGATGACTTTATGATGCATTAGAACCCTAGGTTTCCTAAAGTTTTTATCTAGGATGCAAGAAATGGATATTGGAAGCTAGGACTATGGCAGCACAATAAAAAGTATGTGCCTTCTTCCTCTCAACTGGATCTACATTCCAGATCCGAAGACTTGCTTGTTAAGCATTGAAATAGTCTATCCAGTTGTAGATCCATGTTTTGAACTTTCTAATAATATTGGCACATTTCAAGGAATTGGAGCACTATGTTGCAGGTGATAATCAAACAATTTAGTGTGTGGGAAATGCTAAAATAGTCTAAGGATAAGATGTTTTGGCTCATTCATAGTTGTGCACATAGTGAGCAATAAATGTCAGTTGTGTTATTTTTTAAACAAATCCATTATAATCCAAAAGACATAATATGTATACATGGTTTCTCTGAATTGGTATGCAGGGTTAAAACTATATCATAAAACTAAAACACAATGACGAGAATAGGGTAAATAAATCTAACATATAATGGTTGTTGATAGAAGAGGTATAACGTTTGTTCCATGATTGTATGATTGTTTCGTATGTTTTATTCTTCATGAAGTAATGAGATAATTGGTTGTTATAAAATATGTCATACCTTTTAAAAAGCATTTGTGGCAGTACCAAGGGTTCACTATTTTATAAAAGAAGACCCTCCTTTCATAAATCAGATGCAATGAATTTTCTATGAAACATAATGGTTGTGTCTAGTGAATTGTAAATATTTTAACATTTTTAATAATTTATGTAACAAATCCACTAACTATTAAATAAAATTAATATTATTTGATATTTTCACCATCAATGCATTATTCACTTTTTTTCACTCTTTCATTGTTATATGGGAAGGGTTGCTTAACATAGTCACTAATTGAATGCTAGTGAGGGTTTTTTAGTATCCTAAGGAATATAAACAACAAATTATTGAATTCATATTTAAGAGGAATTATATAAATATTTGCATAACACTGTCAATGGGCATATTAAGGTTTGGTCTTAAGTGAGACAAATTATGAATGCAACAAATGATGCTTTACTTTTGACAAGGAGCTTGTTGATGCGCGTAGCGAGAAATATATGCAAGGATATGACAATCATGAGTAATAGTTTAAATCAAACCCTTGTAGTTATTGTAACAAATTTAGGGAAGAAATCATTATGCAATCCAAACAACAAGAAGTAAGAGAGAAAAATAGATATGCAAAAAGTCAACCAACCAAGCTTTCATGAAAATCAAGAGGGAAAGGAGTTGGACAAAAAAAAAAGAACATGGATCAAAATAATGATCATCAAGATAACATTCCATGATAGAGGAAGTAGCTGTTCCAGATATTGAACATGGAGGACAACTAGGTACATCAAATTTCTTCAAGTTACATAAGCCTACATGTTCAAGGAGATCTAATATAGGATGTGGAGATCTTATCTATTGCATTAAGGATATTCAAATGTCAAAGGACAACATGTCATAGTTCTAATATGATATTTTCATAAGACAAGACCATGCACAATACTCTTCAAGCTTTTACATGTGCATATGATAATTTTTAAATGAAAGTGTATCAATTTTGTGGAAGAGATTAGCAATTAATGGGCAACATGTTTGTGGAACTTGAGCTTCATCTAATATTGTATTTAACCATCTACAAGCTCATAAAACCTTGGGAGTAAGAGTTACATGTTGAATAAGGTTGTGGCAACAGTGACATGGAAATTCATAGTTTTGTGAAATGATCAAAGAATTGTTCAAGTATTGAGAGGTATATTTGTAGACAGTTCTGATTCAATGAAGCAATAAAGTTATTTTGCTTAAAATATGAAAGTTGTGATAAGTGGATATGTCAATGAAACTTTATCAAGTGAACTAGAATAAGTACGTGTTTAAAAAATTCTCTTATGGAGAGAGTTCTTCCAAATATTTGCAAGATAAACCATTAAAGAAACAAATACATGAACAATAGTAGGATAAAGGCCAATGCCAGGGTTTTTGAAGCATGTTGCAGATATAAAGAATGAAAGAAAAATAGAGTTTCAAAGATTAGATACTAGTGTTTAATGAATGCAAAGTAGTGGAGAAGATGAATGTTTCAAAACATGGAATGTATAGAAGTCATAAAAAATACATGACAAGGACTCAACAATAAGAATAGTTCAATGGAAAATAGCAGCAATAAGGCAGATGAATAATGATAGATTTCAAAGAGGAAGAGAGGTATATATAAGAGTAACAAGGTGCAAGAGAGTAGTATATAGAAACAAAGAACACAATGACATACACATGAAAATGATCAATTACTTTGAAGCATACTAGTGGATGAATGAGGCATAACAAGTGCATGAATTACCATTCATGAGAAGAGACAATGGTCTAAAATAAAGGAGCAACATTTACAATGAGTCGTTGAGGGAAATTATGGAGCCCTGAGTGTGTTTTGGCATGGACAAAAGATGCCTATTGGGTAGAGATACATTCAAAATTCAATTATAAGCCACTACGAGGCAATTTTGGACAGTTAGAGGCACCTTATGACCTAGGTTGAACCATATCTGACCCAAAACACTTATGAGCTTCTTGCTAGCTTTTAGGAATCCAATGAGAATATATAGGGATATTGGAAGCAACATTGACTCATTTTAAAGTAATTGCAAGTAGCTAGGGTTGATTTAAGGCCATCTAATGATATAGATATGATCAAGGGGTAGTCTTAAGTAGTGATGATACTTTATAGAATTGTTTGAGAAGTCTGAAAAAGCAAAACTTAGTTGAATCAGACCAAGAACAAAAGATGAAGACCTTTTTAAGCATTCAACCACTCCTTTACTGCTACCACAAATGGACTGGGTCTCTTGTCTTCATTGTCTCTCTTAAATATTCTACTATATTATTTAATTTGTAAAAAAAGAGATATAAGGAAGCCTATTTTCAAAATTTCAGTCAGTTCTTGCTCTATTGTGCTTTGCATTATAACTAGTACAAGCTCTTTCAAACAAAATCAAAGCTTGGAAACTCAAAATTAGTCACTTTTGTGACTGAGACAACATTTGTAACTTTTTATTTTTCAAGTAGTAGCAATTATTTTCAAGTCTGTATTGTTGTACAGTCACCTTTCATCAATAAAATTCAATTATTTTGCCTTCAAAAGCTTTTTTCTTTGTGTGCACTATTGCAGTTATTATTGAGTTTATGTAATTCTATTATAATCCTTAAACTTATGTTGTATTTGCAACACCTCAAAACAAAAAATACAAGAATTCACATAGGTTGATGGTTGTGAAGTGTGGAAAAACAATCTTTTAAACAATGAAAACTTATGATTCTCGTTTTGAGGACTGTACCAAAGCACTTTCTTCTCACAAAATGATACATGGATAAATTTTTTTCTATAGGTTGTGTAAAATCATATGAATAGTTGAAGTCTATGTGTCATAATAGTGATATAAGCTTAGTGTCAATCTGATGCATCACCATTATAGCTATATTTTCATTTTCAAAAGTATTTTCAGTCATTTTCAAGCCTTCTCCTTCCTTTTTCCTCTAAAAATTAGTAGCTTTAGGATTAGCATAGGTGAGTACCAAAAGGAACTATCCTTTTCTAGAGGTCCATCTCCATTACTGGTTACCCACAACTTGGAAGTGTTCTCATGTTTCGCCAGTAAGTTGATTTTATACTTAGCGAGGGTGCGATATTTGATGATAATAATTTTTGACACACTCGGTGAGACAAGAGGACTGATTTTGAGTCCATTTTTTAAATTTATTTACTATTATTTAGCATGTACAAAATTAATTTTAGCCTTCAAGAGGTATAAAAATCACATACCTGGTGACTCTTAGTTTTGGTAAAGTAAAATCAGTGCATAAGAACTTATGAAAATGATGCAAACAAGAAAGTTCAATCCCTTTTGAATATTTACAACTATCCCCACCTAGGATAAGAGGGAGAGTAACTGAAAGAGCTCAAAAAACTATTGTATATTCTAGAAGAACTAAGTCTACCCTTACTACTGTAAGAACCCATATTGTTGCCCCAAGATACCAAATTCTTATAATTCCTATGGCTAGTAATCAACCTTTTGTTCCTTTCAATCAAGGAATCCCTTTACAGTTAGCTCAACATGATGACATGCCAGTAGTTGCCTTGAAGAACATTCATTTCTTTACTAGAGAATATCATGCTACCTCGATTGAACACATTAAAGATGTGGCTAATATTTGTGCAGTGCACCATGTTGTAGAAACTAAAAAATGACCTGTTGCTTTAACGCAATGAATCTACTAACATTCTTCTATGAGTATTAAATAACCTTTATTATTTAATTAATCTACATCTTTCCACTACATTCTAAATTCAAAATCATCATTTTCCTATAATTTCATAATTAAGTGATTTTAATTAATTACTTAATTATTAAATGTTTAATCAAATATTTCATTAATTATTTATTTATAAAGTAATTAAATAATTAACATTATTTAATTATTCCCCATGTCATTATATTTAACTAGCACTTGCATCAGAAGGAGATGCAAGGGTTACGCTAATAAACAACTATATATTTTAATGGTATAAGGTATAATTGTATATATGCTAGTCAGTATTTAGTATTTTATGATTTTATTTAATTAAGTCTACTATGAAAATAACTAAAACTCATAAATAAAAATTTTAAGATTACACATAACACAAATACTTAATTTATTATATTAAGATATAACACATTAATTTCTTCTTGCTTATTTTGTTTCATTTTCTCATCAAGGAATCATTTTTTCGTTTTGTGTCAATAGTTTGTCTTACTTATTCACATTTTCCTTATTACCCCAGCACAACACATTCTTTGTTTACTTAACTCCTCATATTAGCTTTTTATATTTTATGGTTGTTAAAAGCTCTGGGACAAATGGTTGGTATATGTATACTTAGGAGGACATCCATAATATTTTATTTTAATTTTATAGAATTTTGAAAGGAAGATATTTGTGCATCATGGTCATTAGCGTCCCATGTATATGACCCAACCTATATTTGCTCTAAAACTTTATATAATTATTTTTCTTTGTATTTTGAATTTTTTTTAATAAGTTAATTCCATTTTTCATAACTAAGCCAATTCTTGTTAGACAACCTATTTAAGTACAATCCTAACTAATTTATTTTTTCTATTAAGATAACTTATTAATCATCAATCCAAAGTCTTGTACAATCAAATTAGGCCAAGATCATTATTTCATCTTTTGAATGTCCTTTATTAGATATAATTTATAAGATTAATTTATTTTTTATTTTCTTTTAATTGACATTTAGGTTGTATGATGGAGAGATCATGGTGACAATTTAATATTACACATTTCTCTATCAAGTGTTAGATAATTCCAATGCCTAAACTCATTTGTCTATCATGCGTTAGACAATTCTAATGCCTAAGCACCTCTTTGGTTTGTTAGAGGCGTGGCATGATGTGTTGAAATATTATGAACCTAATTATAATGCCTAATCTCCTTATTTGATTTTTAAAAAATAAATAAATAATTTTGATGAATCAAGATTATATCCTTGTAGACTTTAAGTATTGCGATCCTAGAACAACATTATAGTTCTCTTGATTCCTTAAATGATGTAGTTTCATTAGCATTGCTAGTCTATAATAGCTAACTTATCTCAAAAAAATTGTCATCTTCTTGAGTTTAAGCTTAATTTAGTTGATTACCCCAGGAGAAATCTACCATTAAATTATATAATATAGTCTTCTAAATCCTAAGTTTTCATTTTCTATAAATAACTAAATCAACTTCACAAATAATTTTTATAAGTAAATTTGCACTTTCAAATTAATTTTCTTTTACCAAACCTTTTTTTATTTAAATATCATGTTATCTTATATAACAAAATATATAAATTTTTATTAATTGAGAAAATAAAAAAGAAGAAGAGATAAGATGTCATATTTTAAAATAAACCCTCTTACCAAATTTTATTTATTTAAATAATAAGAAAAGAACGGTATAACTCTTACTTAGAGAATAAATAAAGAGAGAAAATTAAGTAAGCTCTCTCTATAATTTGTTTGATATGAATTTTAAGTCAAGTTTTCCCTTAGCTAAGGAAAATGTACTTCTTAGGGAAGCAGGGAAGCTTAATAATTAGTTAGATAATTAATAAATGAAAGGAGGAATACAATAGCTTCTTAAAATACTCCTCTAAGGAAACATTAACATTAGTCACCTTATTCTGTGGACTCTCAGGCAAACAAGAGAAAGAATTAAAAAAAAAACCAAAACCCTATGTCAGTCTTCCTGTACCTCCCTGACGGCTACTCCTCCTAATACTGGCCGCAAAAATAAATGTGTCTAGTCTGGTCCCCCCATTGAAGAAAAAAATCCCAAATTGGAAACTTGTACCCACCTGGTGGAGTATGACATTGAATGTGGGGATACTCCTCGAAGTTCTAACAGGATTCCTGCTAAACCCCGAAGGAAGGAGAAGGCACTGAGATAAAAGTATATTGATGATGAGGAGGATGAACTTGGTTTAGAGGGAAATGATTACTTTGGGATGGAGAAAAAGGGGATGGATAATAGTATGTACTCGACTCATGTTTCTACAAGCTTCAAAAATGATACTGGCAACCCTACTAGCCCCATGAATAATGTTGGAGCAAAAAGTGCCTCCCTTGCAACCATCTCCTCCCCTCCCCGCATGAAGGAAAAGGAAAAAATTGACTTGGAGGACAGGGGAAAAATTCTTAGGTTTCTAAAAATGAGGACAAAAAGATGAATTCTTGTGCAGGGTGCGATGCCAATAGTGGAGAAATAAGAAGGATGAAGGAAGAATTATGCGTGTTGGACAAGAGCTTCAATAGGTTGGCTAAGTTTACCATCAAAGTCATGCACTCTTCTGCCATCACTCTTAGTCTCCTACACTAGGAGAAGGGGAATGGGGAGGGCAAGGAAAGCGACATGGAAAAGGATTTGTCCCATTTTCTGGCTAATGATTGGACCCAACTACTCATGTCCCGTTCCAGGAAGGAGTAATTTGGGACCCTGTTGGGTTCTTATGGTGTGGTGTGACTCTATTTCGTACTATAATCAATCTATTCCTTTGGTTAAAAAATTGTTTTTCAGCCCTATGGGATTTTTTTATAGCTTTTAACACTTGTGGTTGGTTTCTAGCCTTGCAGGATTCTAGTGCAGATACTGGTAGTTTACTTCGCACTCGTAGTAGTATGTTTAATTTTTTTGTTGTGCTATTGTAGAGTAGGTTAAATACTCATTTTTCTTTGTTGATGTCTATTTAGTGGTGGATGGGGTTTTTGATATTAAGGGAAGGGATAGGTTGATGTCTTATGTTAGTGTGATATGTTGTTAGTGTGGGGTAACCATGTTCTTTGAGGCTTTTCCTCTTGTTGTTTCTCTGGGTCAGCCCCCTTTATTTGGTTGCTTTTAATATAAAAAACATCAGTCATCTTATTTACTTTTTGGAGGGCCAATCCAAGTTATGGGGAACATGTTAAATTTAAATATAGATAGGTAAAAACCCACCCTATTTTTTTCATTTTATACTTGGTTTTGGTAGCCGATGAAGAAAGTATGAATTAAAAGATTCTTGGAGATACCTGGGCATTATCTTACTTGAATCGACTCATCAAGGCAATATCTTGGTGATTAATAACACAAGATGAAACAAAACCAAGGCATTAGAGGAGTATGGAAAGTTGTTTTTTTGTGTGTTCTAAGTTTGGTTTAGCATATTGAATCCCATGTAGCACTAAAAAAATGACTAGGCCAAATTTCATAGTAATCCGTCTGTAATATTATATCTTATTTTATCAATCCCCCTATCTATTTTATTCTTATTGTTTTGTGGTAAAAATATTTGGGGAAATGTGCTCATCATGCTACTCACGTGTCCAATGGACAAGGCGTCTATGACTTGGAAGTAAAAGTACTTAAAAATAAAATAGATGCATTGATACAACAGAAGGAGGCACTATAAAAAAAGAGCTCACATGGAAATTTTAGATTACGTGTTGAAGCTTGTATTTGTGAGAGAAATACCATTAATATGTTTTTTTGTTTTCCTATATGATAGAAAAGGAAAGTATCCTTTTTATTAGATTTTTCACATTCATTTTGAATAGTTCTCAAACCCTAACTGATATGTGGAATGTGTGAAGTTTGGGAAAAGCAGAGGTAGGGAGCGAGAAGAGGTGTGGGGAAACTATTTTAGTAGTTCACACGAATGGTAAGAGGTGCCCTCTTCTTCCACAAAAAAAATGTACAAACATTTCTTTCCAGAAAGAAAGCTTTTAACTGGAATTTAGGCTCTTATTAAGTGGAATCTAGGCTTTCTACAATTTCTAGAAAGGTTAGGGCATGTGATGAAGATATCTAATTTCTAGGAAGGTTGGGGTAGCCGCCTTCTTCCTGGGATCTCTTGAAATTATTCTAGAAAGGTTGGGACATGTGATGAAGATATCTCATTCTTGTAGTCCCTGTAGTCTTTCTTCTAATATGATAGACTGGTGCTAGACTGGAAAACCATTGCAATATGCTATAAAATCCATGTGAATGGAGATAAGGGCTTTTTCGCATGAATCCCCCATTACCAGGATTACACACTCTATGCAACAAACTTTACTAGGCATATAAATCCCTGACTGTTCATTTGGATGTGATTCTTGAACCAACAAGAATTAACCCCATAACTCTCTATTTCTCTCATCAAGATCACTGAATTTTTTTCATTTTGGATGTGATTCTTGAACTAGAAAGAATTAATCCAACAAATCCCAATTTCTCCTCAGTGGATTCAGAGATCTCAGTTGTTAAAGACATGAAAAATGAAAATAGAGGGAATGGGATTCAAGTTGTTGTTGATTCTCTAATTGATCTCCATAATGGGTTCCCATTCCATGCTTTTATATGATTCTTCAATGTATAGCAGCAACAAAAATGGGGGATTGGGACTCAGGGTACATCTGAATCATAGAGACAATCACTTGGGTCTTCCAGATCAAATAAGATCTATGGTGTTTCGTAGCCAGACCCAAATTAGGAACCTCACAATGGGGATTCGAGTGCCAATTCATGTTGGGAATAGATAATTCCTGATGTATCTTGCAGTGGGAACACCAGGAGTGAGATCACCCTGCTTCCACCTCTTGCTAAAACTTAATGTCCCCTTTCCCATTGCTCTTGTGGATGGTGTGGCTCCTGCCTCCACTTCTTTGCACCTTATGCCTCAACTGCAAAAAACTAAAAACCAACTACTTTGCAATTTCCTCACCATACACATTCTATTTATTGACATATTGGGTGTTCGCTTCAGTTGTGCAAAATAAAATCAATGCAAAAGCAACTCAAATCTCTCAATAATATAAAATCAAATTAAAGAAAATATGTAAGATGACATAAAATCTTATATAAAATCATATCTTATATCTCTGATGCCATATTTATGATGAATTGACTTATTTATAGGGGAGCATAAGTTGTTTATCAGTAAGATGAGAGTTGTTTCCGAGCGTGAGACATGATTTAGTGAAAACCCCTTGTATAATAACCTATTGGCTAATTAAATAATCATATTATTTAATGAATAATTTCTTCTTCTTATTATATTTATGTAATAATTAAATCAATTTCTCACTCATGATTAAATAAATAATATTTAATTAAATATACTAATTATTTCTCTAAAAATAAATAAATAAATAAATAAGTAATTATTTATTTATATATCCCCACATGTGCAAAAAATAAATCATTTTATTTATTTAATCATATTTATCCTTCCAATTACGAGTTTCAGTTAACTTCTTAATAAACTCTCGCTGAATGATCAATCAAATTAGTTATCTATTTAATCTATCTAGTCTTGTATTCCACCTCATCAGTTAAAGTCTTCAATCAAATCAGTCAACTCTTCAATCTATCGTCTTAACATATCCATCTATTATGTTGACAAAAAAACAATTGAGTTCAACTCCCACTCACTTTAAGTTCAACTCTTCAATCATAGGCAATCAATTACACCAATCATGGAATCCTGATTGGAACTCTAAAATTCTTATAAATTAAGAGCCGATTCTCTTAATTTGTTAACCACAATTGCTTTGAATTCTCATGCTAGCACATCTAGCACTCATTTATGAGAGCCCACATTACATAGAGAAGGAGAACAATGAAGGAGGACTTTTGGTTTGCATGTTCATATGTTTTTAAGTTAATTTCATTATGATTTAATGATTATACATGCTGTTTATTTTCTTCCTCTTTCACTAATTGGAATACTAACTTCCTAATTGATCTCTTAGTGGTTGAGATTTTGATGTTATTGCAGGTTTCTATAGATCCTTATTACATCAATTACAAATGGTGTACCTGATGTGAACTCACAAAACCTTGACGATTATATCTGGCAGCCCCGGTGGGGCCAAATTGTTGGATTTTCAAAGATTTGGTCATATCTTTCAAATGGATTTGAAATTTTTCATGAAATTTGTTTTGCAAGTTGGCACTGATATAAGGGGCCTACATTCCAAAATTTAAAATTTCTATTTTTTTTTAATATTTCATAAAAATCATTTCTAGACACAAATCAACATTTTTTTGAAAAATTATATTTTTGGAAAGGTCTTGAAATTATACAGGGGGTCCGTTCTCTGTGATTTTAGTTTTTATGGACAATATTTGCAAAAAAAATAGATCTTTAAAATCTGCCATGGTATGATAAAATGGGTCCTTAGGGCATAAATTAAGGAATTATTTTATGATTATTTTGCAAGTTTGTATTGACATAAGGAGCATATAGTCCAAAAATAGATTTTTTTAAAAATAATTATTGTTTAATACTTCAAAAAATATATATTTATGGGCACAAATTAGCGTTATGTTTTTGAAAGTTACATTTCTGAAAATGTATTGAAACTCTATAGGGGTCCTCTCTTTGTGATTTTCATTTTGATGATCAATAATTGCCAAAAAAATAAATCTTTGAAAAGTGGTTTATTTTGATAAAAGTGGTCCCTAGGGCACAAATTTAGGATTTTTTTGAAATTTCTTGCATTTTTTGAAAGCTCACTATTTTTAACAGGGATTACTTGTTTTCATTTCTATTTCTTTGGGGCTAAACTTTTTCTTTTTGTTTACACGTGCATGTGATAATCATCTTATCAAAGACATTGTTTTGAAACTACTAACAAAATTTGCTTCTCTTATGTCTGAAATTCTGATTCTCTATTGTAAAATGACATATTTGCACTGTTGAAAATATGCAAATGCAGACATGAAAAGATGGACTGGCCACCAAAACACAAAAACTTATAATTCAAGAGCCCATTGGGTAGTATAAAAGAGAATGAGAAATTAAGAAAAACAAAGGACCAGTCCGCAAATTAAGAATTGAAGTGTTTGAAGTATAAATTGGGTATGAAGGTGTTATACACTCTTATTTGGACAAGGTGAGTAGAATCACTCAGAAATTCAATTTTCGGTATGTTAACACTAGAACACTTGTAGATTATCAAAACTAATTGTTAGGTTTTCAGTACTAACTTTTTTCTTTATAGCTTGTGGCGTGGAAGCAAGTTTAATTTGGTATAATATAAAAATCATCCATTCATATTTTGGTACTTAAAAATAATATTGTATGTCTAAAAAAAACTCCATTAGTATTTTGGTGCTTAAAATGGACATGGTTTTAAAGAATTAAACAAGCAAAGTACATCTAGATTTGGGCATAAAACTACACAATCAAACTCTCATTTGGTTTAGTGCTTAAAAAAAGAACCCTTGTGCTTGTATGGATGGTTTAGATTAGCTAATATTTGGTTTTTAGTGCTTAATTTGATTAACCGTGTATTTTCGGTGTTTGATGCGCTTGCACATTCTGTTAGATTAATTTTTTTAAAATTTACTTAGAGAGGTCTATCTGGGGAATGCACTTCTTCCTCAGAGGATGACCTGAAACTGGTAAATCCTTTTGACCGACATATAAATGAGACATGAGATAAATCTCAGAATTGTCTCAATCTAACCAATCTTGGACTAGATGTGTTGATGATAGACTGGATCGGTCCAAAGTGCCTAAGTAGCCAACATGGTCAACTAGAGACTTAAGTGTCTCACACACATACAAACTGTTTGGGTAGATGCCATAGGCCTTACTAAGACCCTATTAATTAGAGGTCCACCTAGTTCACCTCTAAATCATTGTCTTCTTATATTACAAGGGGAGGGAAAAATCTCCCCTAAGATTCCCATCATATGTGTCCCAAAGTATTGTGTTAGTGAAAGAGATATTCATTAACATGACAAAAATACCTAGAAAAGCCAAAAACACGAGCACCTACAATGTGTAATTTCATGTCCTAGTAGTGTGACAGTTGTTGTGTGAGTTGACAGACATCCAATCAATGTGCCTATAATTTTATAATTGAAGCCAATTTGACCTTAGATTAGATTGACTGTTTCTATTTTTTTCATTATGAATGACCGCGTGAAAACTTGTAACTTGAGAAAGTTGTTGAACATACACAGAATGTTTCTTTTTGAGTCAGCCTTGAAGGTATACTGACTGTGTGATTATTATGTTTGAGCATATTCATAAATTTTCCTATCAACGTTCTATATTGAGAAGTTTTACCATAATTTCACTCATGGCTCAATTCGGGTGGAGCCCATGTATATTCAAGGAAAAGGTGCATTTTTCTTTATCTCATGCATTACATTCAAGTGAATAGCTGAAAAATATTACAAAGTGCTCAAAAGAAAAACATAACATATGCATGAAATTTAGGGAGAGTTTTACAAATCTATTTTGTAACAAAAGTAATCTTTTTTTAAAAAAATGTACATGTTGTCTCACACAAGCCGTGAGACTAACCTATTATACCATAAATTTCCAACTTATATTATTATCCTTCTAATTTTTTTTTATGTCTTTATCGTATATTTTCCTTAGTATTTCTCATTCTACCATGATGTTTCAACCATAAGAATAGTTACTACAGATTTCTTCATGTGTAGGAGAAAGGATTTCATGGTTGAAACTAAAGATAACCTTGTTGATGTGCATCCATGGCAGTGAGATTATTTCATATGACTAAAGGTGGCAGACTTTCAATATATTATTTGACTTTAGTCAGCAGTCGAATGGTCAAAGTCATGTCGTGTAATATGCAGGTGGTTTGTTCGACAAACCAAATGATATAAAGCACCGAGGAAAATCAAAGTAAATAAATGGCTCTCACAATCTCGTGATGATTTCATCCTAACATAGCAGTTGGCCATGGAATAAAAAAAAGATGCCACCTTTCCTACCTTGGTGATTGACTTGATTAAAGGCTGAGTTACTAATGAGCCAATATTTTTTCACATGTTGAAAATTAACGATTATCGTTATCCCGTAAATAAAGTTGCATGATGGATATTATGCATGGGATAAAAAGATCATGATGTGTGTAAAGTTTCTATGTGGTCAGAGGGATTGAGAATGGTAAAGCACTGTAGAAATCAATGGTTGTCATTATCCCATGAAAGAACTTGCATGATAAATAATATGGATGGGATAATGAGATCATGCCAGGTGTAAATTTTTGATGAAGTCGAATAAGTAAACCTTGGAAGAAATAGATGGTCATCACTATCCCACAAGGAAATCTATAGGGTATATAATATGGGTGCAATAATGAGATCATGATATGTGTAAAGTTACATTAGAATCAAAGGGTCGCATGGTTGATAAAGTGCAACAAAGATCAATAGTCCTTGTGATCATGTGACCAAAGTTGCTAGGTCTTTATTTCAAGTGGGATCACGAGATCAAGCTGCGTGTCCTTAGTCATAAGACTATGGATCGTTAAAGGGAAGAAAAGAATCAATTTTCATCATTCTCTTGTGAAAAAAGTTTCATGATGGATAATATGTGCGGGATCAAGAGAACCGTAGATTTCCAACTCAGCTTTAGCGTTAAAGAAAATTAAAAGGCCCACAACTTTATCCGATAGATACACCGTGATCGTCGATTTGAAGAATGTACTAAATGATGGTTCATTTAGTAGCTCAAAATTTAAGCAAGGTTGAAACAAAGGCATTGTAAAATCACATCATGAGCCAATTAGAAGATGACAGATAGAAGCACAAGATTTAAACCGAGGATGAAGAGGAATATGCTAATTTTTAAAATTTGATTGGCCAGAAATATAAAGTAGCAATGCACAAAGGTTTAAAGGATTAAACGACTAAAATTATGAATTGAAATGACTACATGTAGAATTTTTTCTCAGATTAAGAGATTTTTGTTAAGGCAACGTTAGGATTTCTATTATTTTGTAATGTATTTTTCTATTTCAGTTATTGATTTAGGATTAGGTTTTAGTTATGAAATACACATTGGTCTAAAGCTTGTATGCATCCCTTGGATTTTATATAAATATGGATTCCAAGACCATATGGAGAGGATTATATTGTATAAAAAAATTTAGAATTAGACTCAACAACTACAAACATGAACTCAATTGTACTATTTTTTCAAAATCAATAAAGGATAAGTGTTTTCTGTCTCACTTGTGGTATGAAAGTTCAATTATTTTTTAGTTAGTCCCTTGTAATTATTGACAGGGTCAATAAATATTATTTTAATGCTTGTGATAGAGAGATATTATCTTTCATGTTTGTCTTATTATCAAGGAATTGGTGAAAAGTTGGTGTTTCCTATTTCTTGTCCAGTTGGTTTACTGACCAGAGAAATGAAATTTAGTTGGACTGAAAAAGTGTGTTTGGACATAGCCTCTCTTCATTGATAGCATTTGAATAGTTAATGATGTTGGGATATACTTTTTCTTACAAGGTTGTACATAGGATTGGACTTGAATTGACTCCATTTCCCAAGTTGAAATAGGCACTGATCTTATCAATTATTGGAAAATAAGCATTTGGTTCTAAGTTTAAAGTTTTGTTTCTACATATTTTATTCATCATTCATTTCATTTCAAGAATTATTTTAAATAAAATTTTTATTAAAGCATTCTTACAAGTTTTTCATTTTGAAGCATTCTCAAAGTATTCAGGTGTTCTATAGTTGCGATCTTCACAATTAGATCTAATTCAAGAAAGTAATTTGCCACCTTGAAAAGATCCTTCAGTTACACACATTGCCATTTTCTATAAAAATCCTTATGCCAGGAAGTATGGTTAAGGTATAGGTTTACCCACCTTGGTTCTATAGAGCCTAAAGTTCAGAAGAATTGAATCAACATTGATCATTCCCGTGAGTTGGCCAAGTTTATTTGGAAGTTCTAGAACTGAGTGGGAAAGCTCATAGAATTCCAATATGCTGATTTGGGAGCCAAAATTACCTTTGCTTGTTCAATGCAAATACATAATAGCTAATACATGAAGAAGTAAATGAAACATAAGGTGCACAGGGTAATCAGTCGTTACTTGTATGACTGATGAGGATTGTCTTATTTTTCTATGGTATGAATTGATTAATCCTTGTAGCTCCTTAGTTCTCATGAGTGTTCTTGATTCCTGCATTAATCATGACAATGATTTAGAGCAATTATCTAAGAAATGACAAGTCACCAGCCATACATATCATCTACCTATGTATATTGAAACTGGTCTCAATATGCATTAACTAAGAAATAAAGCCATAAGAAGTCATATTTAGAAATGTACATCAATCTTCTAAATTTTTTGTTTCATATGTAGATACATGTGTCTATCTTGTATCACATGGGGTCAAATGTGGCTCCCACAAGGGTTGAGCCCTATGTGCTATGAGATACAAAAAGAACTACGATGAGTCTAGGCATAAAGTTACTAATCTAAATTTAAATAGTAATCATGTAAGTCAATCAAAAATGTAGAAGCTAGAGAATTTTTGGAGAAGAAAAAGGCTGGAGTAAAATCCTTAAATCCAAATACCTTTTCTCTACTCCCTCTATTGAATCCTTCCTCTCCTCTCCCATCATTGTGTAGGGATCTATGATATGGAATAGTATCTTGAAATCTAGAACTCTTGCTGCTAAAGGGGCTCGTTGGAAATGGTCAGAAAATAAAAATTTTGGGATGATCCTTGGTTTAGGGATAAACCCCTCATCCAGTACCCTAATATGGCCCAATTTCCAAAATTTTTCTCCCTAAGAATTAGGTGTAAAGTTGCAGATTACTGGAAGGATAATAAATGGGTCAACCTCAGTGACATTGATCCACAATTGAAACTTATTAACTTTGATCTAGCCCCCTGGGAGATCAGAGTTAATTGTGAAGATGAGCTCATTTGGGCCCCTAATCCCAATGGTAATTTCAAAGTGGCTTCTACTTATTCTCTTCTTTCCTCCCACAGAGCGGAGCCCTACTAGGCTAAGGTTTGGTATTCTTCCCTTATCCCTAAAATTAACTTTTTCTTCTAGCTTTTTGTTCAGGACAAAATCCGTACTACCAAGAACCTGACTAAAAGATGTTGGATGATTCCTAATAGATGCTATCTTTGTATGAAAGATGCTGAGTCTTCTTCTCACCTATTACTTCATTTTCAGTTCTCAAGAGAAATCTGGAGGGTAGTGTTGCAACATTAGAAAATCAGCCGGGTCTTCCCTAACACTATTGAAGAGTTCTTGTCATAATGGAGTTCTCCCATCCCTCACTAGTTGGGAAAAATTATTTGGAAATATACAGCCCCACATGTTATATGGAGGATCTAGAAAGAAAGAAATGACAGGATATTCATAAACAAAATCTCCACTTCCTTTTTGATTGACTCCAAAATTGTTAGAAGTATTGTTGAAAACACAAAAAATGGCTTGTGAAATTAAACTGAAACTCATGGAAGGGGTCTTTGATAAGGATGTTATTGAGCACTAGATTTTTTATGCTAATTTTAAGTCTACTCCTACTACCTGTGAGACAGTTGTTCGCAGCTCCCCTCCTCTTGGATGGTATAAAGTTAATTTTGATGGCGTTGCTAAAGGTAATCCTGACAGTGCTGGATGTGGATGCATTGTTAGAAACTCCCAAGGTAGTTGTGTTGCTACTTTTTATATCCCTATAGGATCTCAAACTAGCCATGTTGCTGAAGCTATGGTGACTCTCTATGCTTGCAAGTTGGCAAAAAGACAAAATTGCTCCAAGCTGTGGCTGAAAGGTGACTCCATGAATACTATTAATTTCATTAATGGTATTCATACTGTATCTTGGAATACGAGTCACATCATCTCTTAGATTAAAAATATTTTATCTGATTTTGATGTCACACATGTCAGTCACGCCTTCAGAGAGTTGAATGTTGTGGCTGATAGCCTGGAAAATGTGGGAGTTTATAGTGATGATGCCGGGAATTGGCAAGGCAATCAAGGATTAAATATTGAAGTCCTAAATCTTATAAGGTACAACCAAATCCACCATAAACCCAGAGCTACTACTAATGATGATGACAAAAAGGGATAGTTTTTGTAGTTGCCTTAAATATGGGTCTTGCACGCATGATGACCATTGCAATAATAATAACACTTGTGGGAAAGATGTTATCATTCCTTTTAAAAGGTGGTCCATTATCACAATTTACTCACTTTGCTCTAATTTTTGTGATCTTGGCACTCATCCTTTGCGATATTCTGAAGTCTAGTCTATTGGTAAAATGGGAGGAAAATTGAAACGTGAAGAGCACACAGTCTGTAAATGGAAAAAAGAGGCCAAGGTTTGGAATAGACTCAAGGAAGGTAGGGTCACTAATTATATGGAGAGACTCCATGGTTATGACAAGGACATCTCCAAAGAATTTATGGATAGCTGGGATAATGAAAGTGTGACAATCTGTGGTAAGTCCTTCTGTGTTACAGAGAAAGATATTTCTGAAATAAAGGGTCATAAAATGTCAAGTTTAAAATACTATAGAAGTAGGGTTATGGCCAATAATGTGACTATAATTTACCCTAAGACCCAGGGAGAAAGAGATCTTCTAGTTAAATAGTCAGGCGACTATGTCCTGCGCTATCATATGAAGTTTTTCTGGGCAAAACTAGTCAAAGCTATTATGCAATATTTTAGGCTTGAGGGTCACTATACTAGGGTTTATAATTTCCACTTTATGCTTGTTAATCAGTTCCTCTACAAAAATAAAATCTCTTTCCCCTACCTTCTTCTCAAATCTCTGGGTAATAGCATTATGGAAAACATGAAGAGTGCAAAGAAACCTATTCTTCATGATGGGATTATTCTTTTAACCTATGAGTATGCAAAATTTAAGCTATAGGATAACACCCAAGTCACTGGCTCGAATAGGGAGAAGAAGGGTAAAAGACCTATGGTTAATGAAATCAGCACTCCAAGAAAAAAGAGGAAGGCCAAAGCTAACAATGTCTTAGCAGATCCTGCTAACATTCTCATAGAGGAAGCTATAATGGACATGGATAATGAAAAATAGGCTAAGGAGGAGGATGAAAAAGGTGATAAGGGTGAAGAGGCCAAATTACTCTCTAAGGAAGCAGGTATGGATACATATGATGATACTGATTCTCAGGATAAGGGTGTTACTAGATCCTCTCTGGAGATGGACAGTGACAACAATTTTAATACAGAGGATATGGACATGGAAGGACTTGAAGACAAAAAGGTGCTAGAAGATATTAGTACCCATGGTGAGGTGCATACTACCTCCCCAACAAAGAAGAATAGTGATTCCATCCTGAAGTCTAAAGTGAAGGTTACTCCCGATAATACTCCTATTCTGGTGAATTATGCTGACTCTTAGTCTAAAGAGGGTATGCTCTCCAGGGATGCTTTTGAGAAGATTGAGGTAAATAAAAAAGAGGGGAATGATAAAAAAGGAAAAGAGAATGTTGGAGGCAACCATGATAATGAGACAATGAAAAGCCAAGAGCCCACAAGATTTATGCTGGTAGTTAAAGAGCGGGCTGAGATGGACTATCAGCTGAATTCCTAGCTTCTTGAAGAAATCAAAGATATGAATGGTAAGTATGACGAGCTCTAGGATAGAGTGAATAAGATTGCTTTGCTGCTTACTAAACTAGTGACCAAGGCTACTAATGAAAATGAGACCCAGGAGGAAGAGGTGGAAAAAAGGCTTCTGGAGAAGCTAGAACTAAGGATTAATGCGGTGGTTAATTTCCATCATCGGACGAGTGAAAGTCATATTCAGAGTATTGAAGACATTCTTAGCCATATCATGCAAAATAACTATGAGGGCATGAAGGTGACTAAAAAAAACTTAAGGGTGCTACTCTTGGTGTTGGATGAGAACACTACTCCCATTACTGTGGATGATGATATTGCTTTAGACCCCATCATTGCTGGCCCTGGGACTCATATTAGAGTGAGTACAAAAAATGTGAAAACCGTTAGTACAAAGGAAATAAAAGATCTCAGAGATGCTATTGACAAATATAAAATGTTGATGGTTGAATCTGTGGAGATTATGGAAAAAATGACCTAACTGTGTTGTTTTTCGGGCTTGTAATCTTTTCATCGGTTTATCTTCTTTTTGCTGGTAGTTTGTGCTGGGGGGGTTTCTATTGTCTCCATCTTTTCCCCCCAACACTTTTTTTTTGCTATCTTTTCCTTTTTTGTGGTGTTGTTTCCTGCATATCTTTCTTTTTAAATTGTATAGGGTTACAAAAACTGTTTTAACCCTAATAAAAAACAATGCAGAAGCAAACACTAATGTTCAGCCCAAGAAAGAATATGAGGTATAGGCTTCTACAAAACAAGGGACAAGTTATATGCTGCTATAGGAAGTTGACACAGACATACAACATGTACAAACAAAGGAAATACAAAGCACAAAAAGGGTTAGAGCCATGTTTTAGTCTCACAATGATTATTAAATGCCGATTAAGATGGTAAATATGTGGTGTGCCTTGATATTTTTGGGGTACATGAGCAACAAGAGCTCATAAACATGACATAAGAATTACCTTCAACATCAATGAATGGAACTAATCATAACTGTATATAATACAAGTAGTAATGAAGGGTCATAAGTGAAAAGAGAAACATTTATTTAACTCAATAATATAAGAAAATCCAACAAATGCACAAGGGTTGAAAAGAGTAATAAGGGCAACATAACATCCTATGCCAATGTGCGCTAATTAAGCAATGCTATCTACAGTCAACATTGAAGTAAAATAAAGCATTATTTCATCAAGAGGAGATCATGATGTAGATCAATAATTAAAAAGAGTCATAGTAATAACAAACCAATGAGCATTTAACAACAGAGTAGCTCAAGTTCATGAGTGTAAACATTGGTGATCAACCACAAACATAGTGAACATTCAAGTTTACCAAAGCATCTTTTTGCTATCAAGAGTAAATCTTCCAAAGGGGTGAGTACAAATACACATAAGACCATGGAAATCCAATCATCATGTGACAAAATCTATGAGCATGAGTAACATAGGTAAGAATCAATGATATAAGGATAATGACTGTTGTGAGATGAAGATGATATAATAATAATGACAGATACAAGATAATAGTAAGAAACCACAGATTCCAAAAACAACTTGATCTCAACATGTAGATCACAATTCTATCACATAGAAGAATGTTACAATTCTTCATTAACATAAAAGAGGAAAGAAAAATATATAGTCACAACATAGAAACATTGGTAAAAAATGTCAATGAGTAATTAAAGGGATATCACTATTATATTAAGGCACCTGTCTCAGAGGATACAATAAGAAAAATTAGAAATGCTAATGGCAATCAGTGGTAAAAGAACCCTGTAGATGAAGTGTTTGTTATTTAAGGAACTAGAACAAGTACCAAGAGTAGTTAGAAAAATGAGGATATGCCAGGAATATGCTATCATGTTATAACCAAATTATGGTCAAAGCCAGATCAGTTAAAAAATAGATAAGGCATAATGTTGTTAAAGTGACAATCATTTAATCAAGAGGAAAATTGATGATCAATAGAGCGGTATTTCATACATGACAAATAACTGGGAATAGAAAGCAACAAAATGCTCATAGAACCAACATTCAAAGTTCTTAAGAAAATATATGTAATTTACATAAGGCAAGTGCTAACAAAGGTATGGATATATAGGAAAATGTCAGTAGTAAGCCTTATCGTGAAGATAGTTTCCAATCCTATATCTATGGAAATCAATAATAAATATGGGGAAATTTCCACTACATTGATCAAATGCAAATTTTTCATACATCTAGGTAGTATTATCAGGAATGCATCATAGTAATAACAGATTAAAGAGTAGAGGAGTCACGACCTGGGACATGAAAATAAGCAAAATGTAATAAAAATTAAATTGAGAGCTTTTAGCGAGAATTCATAAAGCTTTCTGGAAAGAAACAGAGCTTCATAAAGGATAATATGCATTCTACAATGCCAATAGGAATAAAAACTAAAATGCTCCAAAACCCTGTTATGACCAAATGAGAGAAGAATCCCCCTAAAGAGAATCAAATTCCCCTAATTATGAAAACCCTAATGACAACATACCAGTTAACCCCTAAAAAGACTCAACTCAAAATTGAAAGTAAATAATTTATTAATTAAAATATCTAATTACTTGCACAACTCAACTTTGACTTATTAAACCAAGTTGCATTTTGAATTCAAACTCTAATTTCAATAATGAACTTGCACATGTAATTAATTAAACAATAGATTAAATATTTAAAGCACAATCTTATCCACGCACTCAAATATTTAATTATTTAATAATGCATAAAAGCATATTTACTCCAATTTCTAATTAAATATTAATATTCAATAATTGCACTTTAATTAACTTTTCAATTAAACATAGGCATTTAATTTAATTTTTAATTAATTAAATACTCTATATTTAATAATTAATTCTAATAATATTCAATTAAATAAATCACATGATAAATCACACAAATATCAAAGCACTCAACTGAAAACAACAAAATCAACTCAAACACACACAAGGTTAGGATCCACGAATTCATGTCACTAGACGAATCCAGGTAGGGTAGTCAAATTGATACTTGTCCAATACTTAGGACAATTAGGTTCAGGGTAGGATTTGGACCTGAATAATATCTCCCCTCTCTTACCATTGAGATTATTGTGATAGGGCATGCTCACTCCTGCCAATTCAGGGAAGACATAGCCCAGTACCTGCAAACCTGTCATCACAAAGACGAACATACATGCATATATAATATAACAAACAATGGTTGAGACTAGTTTATCATGTGGATCTCGCCAAAGAAAGTAACTACGACTCTGTCCCATACCATACCAAACACATAAAATAGTAAAGTACAACATACAATGATCCATGTGCATATAAATCTAGGGTCAATATTGTTAGAAAACCATAATCCAAATGAAATCCTGACATATACATAACCATCATAAAATAACCATAAATCACATGTACATAGAAGATATAACATACTAGCAATGGATTCATAAAATAAAAAAATGCAATACATAAATATCCTCAAGATCAACTAAAGTAAACCACACATACATATAAAGGCCTAAAAGAGTTTGGCATCTGGAAACTGAAAAGAAAACTAAGAGGTGGGTATTACACACTTTGTCTATCACTTTCACCTAATGTTTCCAAGAGCATTTGAGTGAATTGTAGATTCGAGTCATCTACGTGCATATGAGAGATTTTTGAGGTAATTGTAAACTGATCTAAGCACATTTGAGCATATTTAAGTGATTTTTGGCATTGCCCTAGCTATGAAATCATGAACAAGTTTCAGCAAATAAACCCCATTTCAATCAAGCGGTGATAGATATGTAGAAATGACACCCAAGGTACAAAATCATGTTGTTGTTGAGAAGATTGATCCTGTCAACCCTAAATACAAGCTTCCTCCTGTAAAGGCCTCTGAACTAGATAAGATGGGATCTCTCTCATCTATTACAACAAGATTTATTCTGAACGAAGACATCCGTGCCTTTATCCATTATAATATCAAGGAGATCTATAAAGCTGAAATCAATACATCTTTTCATAGTTTGTACGCAAATGGGAAATTGAAGGATGATCACATTCACCTAGAGACTAAGGATTTAAGGCATTCCCTATATTTATTGAGATTTTTCAATACTGAGTGGATTAGTATGGTGTTAAGGTGAGTCCTTGATCAATTCATGTGGGTAGATGAACCAATCAAGATCACTAAGGATGTTTTACATATAGTGACTAGATATCCAATCAGTGAGAGACCGGAGGAAAACAAACAAACTGACAAGAAAAAACTCTATGAATTGACATAAGCCCAATGTGATAGGAGAGTTCTAAGGATATCTACTGTGGAAGATCCTAAAATTAAGTTCGCATGTAATTTCATATCATACCGAATCTTCCATTCCTCTTGAGTGGATAGTGTACCATGTGGAAAAGTGGTCTTAGCATACAAGATAGTCAAGAAAGAAAGGAAGATTGATCTGTGTGAAATCTTTTTTAAGAAGTTGGATGACAACATGAACACAATAAGGAAATCCAAGACCAATACATTGAAGTTTGGATCACTTTTGGTATGTATATTCTTCTACTTCCAAAACTTCTTTCCATCTATCAGTAATGTGATATGGAATGTGAAGAATCCATTTATCTATCAGATTAATGATTACATCAAGAGTTAAGGAGATAACTTTGATATGGTTATGAATGACTAATTTTTAAAATTTCAAATAAGAATGCACAAGAGGTTCAAAATTCCACATCAGTTAGTGGAAAAACACCAGGACATCGTATGTTTTTAACTAGATACCGACACATGTATGATTAAGGTTGTTGAGCCTAGAACTATTTGGATACAACCGATGGGATATGAGATGGATATTGATATTGACATACAATAAATTGAATCCCTTCTAGAGAAATATGTGGATAGGAGAGAAAAATGATATGGAATATATGAGGAAGCCAAGGAGAAGATTAGATGAGGTATTTTGATACCCAAGGCTCAAAGGAAATCAAACAAAATGATTGTTGATCTATCTAAAAATCTTGGAGTCAGTATTGAAGAAGATGAAGCAAGACCATCTGATGATGAGGGTAATAAACCACAAGTGATAAATACATCACCGAGCCCCAAAGGTACAAGACCATCAACAAGGTCTACTATTACACCAAGAGAAGAGAGGAAATATGAGCCTAAGCCACCGAGGGCCAAAAATTATGTGAGAGGAAGGAAATCAACTACAAGACCAAGAAGAAAGTTAAAAATACAAGAGGATAGTGAGAATGAATCTAAGGATCTCATTCACTTCAAATTTGATGAAGGGTGCTCCCCTTATTAACACAAACACACAACAAAATTGAGAATAACAAGATTTGCAAAGACAAGAAATGGGCTTTCTATTATCCACCATGAAATGAAATTACAGTATTCTAAAATATAACATGCACCTTTAGAAATTCAACATGCACAACCACATGGGAATTTTATTACAATAATCTACAAGCCAGAGCCACCAACTGCATAACCCAGAACTTCCCTAGACAACCCTACGTGCGTTCAGTATATAGTCAATTTTAACAACCCAAGAAGATTCTAGAAATTAAACCCTAAAGTTTGAGGCCAACCATCCCTAAGATATTATTATTCATTTTTGTTAAATTAGAGTAGGCCCAAACAGGTACGGAACCCAAAAATAAATTTTAAAGAAACTTTAACATTTTCAAGTTCAGGTAGCGCAACTTCTGGAGACCATAACTCATAAACCGTTGACCCGATGGGATATCGTAACCCCATTTCAAAAATTACACAAAGTTCTCTACAATGCTTGACTTGTGTAAGCTCCAATCAACCAAGTTTTTGATCCCATTCAGAGCTTATAAAGCCTTCAAAACTGAGTTTGAAGTTTTTGTACCCTGCTACCAATACCAAAAATATCCAATATCTATAAAACTAGACTTGATCTGGAAATGAACTTTACTGACAGGCTGATACAATCAAAGTGAACCTCTAGGGAAGAAATTAGAACATTCTGAGCTCAAACGTAAAAATTACTAGAAATAGTAAATTTCTAGAAACAACAGCTCTACACAAAATAGCCCTTATTGAAAAGAAACCAAAAAATATTTTTGGGCGATGCAAGATTGCTCTTACACCTAGGATGCTCCTGCATCAGACACCTGTGGTAATTTGAGAAGTGATCTTGTCATGTCTCAGGTGGTCAAAGGAAAACTAAGAGGGTTAACCTCCTCCCTTGATAGCCATGATGAATCTTCTACAGGTCATCCTTTCCATTTGACCAAATATTCTTCATATGTCATGTTCCTTGTGCTTCTGCCAACACGACTATCCAAAATATCTTCAATCTCCTTTGTAGTTGAAGTAGTTTCTAGAATATTCCATTGTGCTTCTATGATATGATGTTAAACAACCCCCTCATGATATTCTGTCAAATCTAAAATGTTAAATATTGGTGAAATATTCAGTTCACTGGGAAACTCTACTTCATAAGCATTTCCTGAATCATGCTTCTTCAATATTTTTCATGGTCTAAACTTCTTCATCTTCAAATTATTATATATTCCTACCGGAAATCTCTCCTTTCTCAAATGAACAATGAGTTCATCTCCCACATAGAATTATTTATGCCTCCTTTTCTTGTCTGCCTTAGCCTTGTACTATGTATTCATTTTAGTAATATGTTGCCTCACCTCCTCATGCAAATTCTTAAAGTGTTCTGCAAAGTCTTCAGCTTCAACACTACTTGTCTCTCCTTTGTCCAACTTTATTAATTCTAATGCATTTCTGGGACTACTTCCATATACTATCTGGAATGGTGATTTACTAGTGCTCCTGTTGACATAATTATTATATGCAAATTCTGCCTATGGTAAAACCAAATCCCATCTACGCATCTCAATAGGTTTCCCAAACTCCTATTCACAACTTCTGTCTGTCCATCAGTCTGTGGATGGTATGCTGAGCTAAACTTCAAATTTGTCTTCAAAATTTTCCACAAGGTTCTCCAAAAGTACCCAACAAACTTGGTGTCCTAATCTGAAACTATGCTATTTGGTAATCCATGTAGTCTTACCACCTCCCTGAAAAAAAATTCTGCTACATGAACAACATCATTAGTTTTATTGCAAGGAATTAAATGTGCCATTTTTTAAAACCTATCCACCACTACAAAGATGGAATCATGTCATCTCTGAGTTCTCGGTAGGCCAAGAACAAAGTCCATGCTAATATTCTCCTATGGCTTCTCTAGTATAGGTAATGGAGGATACAACCCTGTATTCTACTTCACTCCTTTTTCCATCTGACATACCCTGCATCCTTGTACAAATTTCTTAATATTTTTCTGTAGCTGTGGCCAATAATAGTTCTCACTAATCAAAGAAATAGTTTTATCTCACCCAAAATTTCCAGCCAATCCTCCACTATTATTTTATTTGTTTTTATTCTCCCTCATGGAGCTCTATGGAATGAAAAACTAACTACCTCTAAAAAAAATATCATCATGGATTATGAAATCCAACCATTTGGTTCTATCCAGAGTAACAGGTTCTCTACAAGCTTTCTAAGCTTTGCCAAAATTTGGATCTTCAGGATACAAACTCTTGAGTTCCTTGAACCCGAAAACCTCAATCTGCATCTCTTTCAGCAAAATCAGTCTTCTGCTAAGGGCATTTGCAACCCTATTAGACTTCCCACTCCCATGTTTCAAAAGAAAAGTGTAACTCTGCAAAAACTTAACCCATTTCAAATGACTTTGATTCAACTTTCCCTAAATATTCAAATGTTGCAAAGCTTGATGATCAGTAAATTAAACAAACTCTTTTGGAAAAAGATAATGTCTCCACTTCTTCAATGCCTGAACTATAGCATTGAATTCTTGAACATAAACATAATATTTTCTCTTGACATCATTCAACTTCTCACTAAAATAGGCAATGGGCTTACCTTCCTGACTCAAAAATGCTCCAATAGCATTACCACTAGCATTATAGTCTACTTGAAACACCTTGTTGAAATATGGAAGTGCTAAAATAGGCTATTCTGTAACTTTTCTTTTCAACAATTCAAAACTCTTATCTACCCCTACAGTCCACTTAAACTCTTTCTTATCCCCTCTCATTGTTTCAGTCAAGGGTCCACAGATACTACTGAAACTTCAAATAAAATTTCTCTAAAAACTAGCCAAACCATGAAAAGATCTTACCTCAGTAGCACTCCTTAGGGTAGGCCATTCGAAGATAGCCTGCACCTTCTCTGGGTCCATTTTTAGACCTTTTGCTGAGACTACAAATCCCAGATACACTAATTCCTTCTTCACAAAACTGTACTTCTTGAGATTAATCAACTTCTCTTCCCTTAAACTCTCAAACACCTTATGAATATGCATCATATTTTCTTCCAATGTCTTACTCAAAATCAAAATATCATCCAGGAAAACAATAACAAACTTACCCAGAAATTCTTTCAGTACTTCATTCATGAGCCGCATGAATGTGCTTGGTGCATTGGTTAGCTCAAAAGGCATGACTAACCACTCATACAAGCCCTCCTTTTTCTTGAAGGTTGTCTTCCATTCATTTCCTTCTTTGATCCTGACTTGGTGATCTCCACTCTTTAGATCTATCTTTGTGAAATACTTAGCTCCACTCAAACAATCCATAATATCATCCATTCTTGGCAAGGGAAATTTGTACTTGATATTGATCTTATTAATAGACTGAGAATCTGTACACATCCTCCATTCTCCATTTTTCTTTGGTTCTAATACCATTGGTAAAACACATGGGTTCAAGATCTCTCAGACCAATCCCTTCTGCAATAACTCATGCACTTGTTTATTCAATTCCCCACTCTCTGTTGGAGTCATCCTATGAGCTTCCTTGTTTGGAAAATTGGCTGCTGGGATCAAGTCCATCCGATGACTAATCTTTCTCACTGGTGGTTCCAATAGGTAAATTATCAGAAACAATATCCTGAAACTCCTCCAACAAGTTTGCAACTTTTACAGTCATATCTTCTACTTCTTCTTTACCCACTTGTGGAATCAGGGAAAAACACATAGGCTCATGTCTCATACCTTCTAAGAACTTTCTTCCATCAACTAAAAAAATTCTTGCATTACTACATACCTTTTCTCCTATTTCCATCAATGGCTTCAGCCCGTGTCGAACTCCATCCTTTGTCAAAGAATAAGTGTTAGCATGACCATCATGTATGACATGCCTGTCAAACTGCCAAGGCCTTCCTAGCAAAAAATGACATGCATCCATGGGGATGATATCACAAAGTACCTCATCTCGATAACTTCCAATCTTGAACTTCACTAAGCACTGCTCATTGAACAGGACCTTGTGGTCATCCAACACCCAAGAAATTTTATATGGACATGGGTGTTTCTCCCTTTTTAGCTTCAACTTTGTGACCATTTATTTTAATACCATATTATCAGTGCCTCCACCATCAATAATCACATCACAACACTTATCCTCACACTTTCATATAGTTAAAAATAACCTCTTCCTCTGATCTGAGCTCTTCTCTTCATTTATTAGGACCCTCCTAATAACTAGGGTTTCTCCTCTCTTAGCATCATCTAGGTATTCTGAATGAGCTTCTTTATTTGCATGCAAAACTCATGCATGGACTTCAATCCTCCTATCCTTCCTTCCTGGAGGTTGTGGGCATTCATAGGCTCGGTGTCCTTCTTCTCTGCATTGGAAACATGTCCCACAAAAACTACATCTTCCTGGTCCTTTCCCTCTTCCTCTTCCTCTCTAATCCCTATTATTTTGATCACAGGGATGATTGAAATTATTTCCCCTCTAATTATGAATACTACTTGACTCATCATTCTTTCTCTGATCTTCATTTTAGCCTCCATAAGACTGTCCACCGGATCTTCCACCATGACCTCTTCCACCTTGCTTTATTTCAAACTTATTGTTCAACTTCTCTTCCACCCTTAAGGAAAACTGGTATGCCTCTTCAATACTGGTCATTCTAACCAGACTCAACTCATCTTGAATACTTGGCCACAATCCATAAAGATAACGGGAAAATTATTCCTTCTCAGGTTCTGCATGACCTGTTCTAATGAGGACTCGATAGAACTCTTTTGTATGCTCCTACACAGATTTTCCCGCTTGTTTCAACCCTTCCATTTTCCTTAGCAGATTAAGATCGTAATCAATAGGAATGAATTGTCTCTTCAACTTCTCCACTTTGATATGATGAAGCTGATGAAATAGTCAGAGAAGATCAAAGTAAGGTTGATTCTATTGATTTGGCACTAGATAAATAAAAGATCATAATTAAATACATCTTTGATAAATATCCAACTGAAGATATAACACAAGATGAAGATGTCATGGTTACCGGGAAAAAGAGACAAAATCTATGGATGTCAATGACAATGCTATTGCAAGGATAATGAATCCAATTTTACAATAAGTGCATGATTATCCTAAAATTCATTAAGTTATTCCTGAAGTTGCCATAAATACAGAGAAGACTACCAAACAATAGAAGGAGAAAGAAAAACAAGCAACCGAGGAACATAAGGAAACTAAGACAAACACAAAGTATAATATTGAGTTAGTTCCCTCTACTGAGACTATGGGACAAAAACAAGTGAAAGAAAATGGAGAAGCCAAAGAAACAAGAAGAAGAGAAGAAAGAGGAAAAATAGGAAAAATAAAGAAAATAGGAGAAATGGGAAAATAAGAAAGAAAATAAGAAAGAAGAGAAAAGAGAAGAAAGCATAATAGGTACTTCAACTGAGACTACATCTGATGCACCGAAGGCATCCCATTCCCCAAAATTATCTACTGGTGAAAGCATTATGGTTGAAAAGAAGAAGTTAAACAAAAGAAAACAAGCCAACTTGTGACAACCAATTACTATACCTTGATGAACTATAACTGATTGAATGTTTGAAGATGTTAAGTTGATGATCACCAAGTTGTAGAAAGTTAATGCAAGACATTAAATTAGTTAATGTATTATATTTTCATTGATGTCAACTTGATATAATCTGATTGGTTATATACATAGTGTCAAAGACTTAAGAGAATAAAAAAGATTAAGGTTATACTATCGGTAATGCATACAAGTTTAGTATGCACTAAGTGACTGCAAACACCGATGGGTAGTGCACCCCAAAAGAGAAAGAAACTTGAGAAGAAAGTCACAGTGATACCCGAGAAAGAAACCCAATCAAGCATTACCAAGGAGTAGAATCACAAGCATTACCGATGAGCAGAATTTCACAGTGATTCCCAACGGATAAACAACCCCAATAGAGATGCCCGAAGAAGAACTGAAGTGTTTACCAAAGCTAACAGAGAGCTAAAACATCGAAAAGAACTCAATTTTAGAAATGACAAAATACTTAGCTGGCAAGAGCTAAAGGAGTTAACTAGTTGTTAATATTGTTTTCATCAACAAGTTAAAGCTGAAGATAAGAGAAAGATTTAAAGCTATTTTATTCCAGTTGTCAAAGATAAATCTACGGGATAAAACTAAAGTAAAGCTTTAAAACGAGATTGGATAGAATTGTGGATCATGACAAGAACAAGAAAGTCAATAAATGAGAAATGGTGAAATCATGTCTATAAAGTGACAAGCTAATTCATTGTGAATTAGGGGTGAATAAAGAAAGAAGATGCTGAAGAGAAACAAATGAAGAAATAAGTCTTCAATTAGATCTGATCAATCAAGCTGAAGAACATAGCTAATTCTACAGACACCAACCAATAGAGAAGTACAACATCATTGAGTAGAAAGAAGTGGAGCAAAGGTATTGAAATGATACATTGATCAGAAAGGTATTATGAGCTTACAATAGATCTGAAAATCTGCAAAGTGTAGTTGTATATGTGAACAGATCATTTACTGTTTCATTTTAACCATTGGATCATAAAGTCTCTTAACTGAGTAGGACTTAACAATCCTTTATATATTGAGATACATCCCAAGGATTATCAAAAGGTTTGTTCATGAAGATAGCATAGAGATGCCAGATACCATTTGACAAACTACACTAGGTTTGGTCATAAAAGGTAGCATAGAGATGCCTGATATCAAGTGACAAACTATTCTATTTAAATCCTCTAATAAGGTCACACATAACAATGTGTTTTTAACCTTTAACAAGGGTGGCTCTTCACTGAGCTCACTTCAGAAGAGTGAAAATTTTGGGTTACCGGTCCCAAGTGGTTTTTCCCTTAACATGGTTTCCATGTTAAAAATCCATGTGTCAATGTGTTTATGAGTCATTACTTTAGTGTTTTGCATTACACATAACTAATATGGATTGATCAGTATACACTGAGTTATTTACTTCATTTTGGTAAATTAAAGACTGCTAATCGATAAACAGTAAGAATAAGGTTTAAATAGTGAACTTCAAGCAATAGTTATTTGTTAAGATTATTTCAAGGCATTCATCTTGTAGGACTGAAGATAACTAGAGGCTTATAATGGTAGTAATAAGTTTTTGGGTTAATTTATTGGAATATTTTTTAGGCCACTGATTCACCACCCCCTCTTAGTTATTATAACAATTGGTATAAGAGCTTGTGTGCTTAGAAGGAAGGTTTCAAGACCTAAGCAAAAGATCACAAGATGAGCAAACGAGATGTGCCCAAGTTTAACAAGGACAACTTTGTATCATGGAAAAGAAGGATAAGAATCCACCTATTAGGTATTGGAAATGATGTTACTCAATAATTAGATACTGAATATGTGTTTCCTATAGGACCTCACACCCTTGATAAATTAAGAGAAAAGCATGAGCATAATTCTATGATTATAGAACTTTCTTCCTCACTCTTCGATGCTAAATTTGAAGATGTCAAAACTTGCACCTCTGCAAAGAAAATGTGGGATAAATTGAAGGTTGTACATGGAGGAGATGCTAATGTACTAAGAGATAAGGCATAAATCCTAAGAGGTAAATTTGATGACCTAAGAGTGAGAGAAGGATAAAATATCACTCAGTATAGCTGCAGAATAAAATAGGTAGTTGTTACACAGATTTTCCTCATCAGGTAAATTTTGGCTATAGGTGGAGTAAATGAGGCTCCCACAAGGGTAGAGCCCAGCCTGTGAAAATATTTAAATTTTTTGTTCTTGGTTGTGTCCTCTGCAATCTTTTTCAGCTCTCTGGTTTTGCCTTGATCATGAAAAATAACCTAAGTATTGAAAACCCTATGCAATTTTGATATAATCCCTAGTTACCTGAGACTTGTTCTATTTTTTCATTACCTTTTTGGATAAATTAAGCTCCCTCTAAAGACATGTGCACAAATATAATACCCTTTGTCTCCTTGTCGTGGTAAGAAAATAAATATTATCCAATGCTCAAGAGACTTCCCGTGCATCGTCGATCCAGATCACTCATATTCTCCATCTTATGACAGTTGCTAAGTCTCCTGAGAAAGTGATGAAATCAACAAGGATCACGAGACTTGTAGACTACCTATTCTATTTTCCTTAGTCACTTGGTTTCCATAAAGAGGTGGGACCAAATAAAATTCCTCTCGACTTCACGCCAGCTGTTGATTATGTTATGATCCAATGATAGTCGTGTGATCTCGTAATGAAATCATAGTTAGGTGAAGGATTCAATGACTTGGAGACATAAATGATTTAATGAACCATGGTTATGAATTCAAAGCTAAGTTAAGGTTTGAAATCAATGCAAAGGTAATCTTCGTGCAAGTTTGAAAAGATCAGACGGTTGGTGTTATGGCTTGAAGAAAAGATACAGTCTATTTAATGTATGAGGCAATGCACCACAATGCCACATGTTCTTGGTTTGATATACTCAGTCACATTGTCAGTGGAGGAAATTAGGGTTGTAGAGATTTAAGTACAAAGATATGATTATGGTCGTCGATGAAGTTGAAGATCTCATGGTTGTCGTGCTGTCTCGTGATATAACCAAGGTTAAGAAAATTAAACAGAGATAATGAGACCACTCAAGTCGCCAGGTCTCCATTTTTTCCGTGGTTAAGAAAGTTGAGTAAGGTAAAGAATCAGAGTTTACAGATGATTTAATCCATGTCATTGATTAGATTTTAATCCCTTGGTGGTCGCTAAGTCTCATGAAGGAATGAAATATTCTCTTATGATTTGGAGACTTAGCAATAGTCGTCCGATGCAAATCCAATTTTGTGGTGGTCACATTGTCTCACAGTGATCCCAGAGTAAATAAAAGCATCTCGTGACTTGGAGACATAAGAAAATTGAAGACTCAAGGTTAAGGGCTAGTCTGATGCGGGTTAAAGGACAAAGGCAGTAATGAAAAATATAGGGATCTATGGCTCCAGTTTAAAGGAAGGTGAAGATTTAAAAATGAACCATTGCTAAAGTTCCCGCACCACCTAACCATTATTATTTGAATATTTAAAATTATGAAAATCTGATTCTTAGAATTCATAAGTGGTGGCATAATTTCTCACAAATTTGACACAGAGATGGGTTGAGCTGACTTCTCAGAGCTGCATTAATGGCAAAGTAAAGATATTCAAAGCCATATCTGATCGATCAAGATATTTTTGAATGGCATTGATGAGTAGAATCGACAGAGTTAGGGTTTCTGATTATCCTATTTTGTATTTATTGTAAACCTAATTGGGATATTTTTGCCTGTTCCTTGATTCTGCGTGCTAGAAGGGACTTGTATATAAGTTTTATAGTTCTCCTTTGGGAGTTAGTTTTTGGAGATAGGCTAGATTTTCTCTGGCATTTGTTCTGCCCTCAGATCTTTCATGTTTATAATCTCTCATTGATTTTCAGATGTTGCAAAGGCTTTTTGTGACATTTTCTCTATCCGTGGGCTTTCTTGTCTGAATTTCTCTTACTGAAATAGAATATATTGAATGATTTTTTAGAGAAATATTGGAGTTCCCGACCCCTCTTTCTTTCTACAATATTGTGTACTACTATGGATGATCTGATTTAGATGAGTTTGTGGATATCCTTCAGTCCCCTATCATTTTGTCTCATTCCTGTGCCTAATTGTAGAAGTGGATGGTTGTTTGTAGGTCATAGTCTATGTCTATTTATAGTGAATATGCTATTGTTTGTGAAATCATCTCTTTCCCTGAATAGCCCCTATTTATTTCAAACCTCTCTATGAAATACTTATACAATCCTATCTAGAAAGTTGTGTTCTATTAGATCCAAGGTTTCATCCTGAGATTAGTTAATGTGTTATAATTCATGTTTGCTTCAGTGTATTAGCTAGTAGGATAATTTTCTTTCGGTTATTTCCCTTTTGATCATTACTTCTATCCCTTTTCCATCAAGAATTTGCTTTCATGCATAAAGAGAAAATTAAGGTGATAATCCAAGAGGAACCAGTCTAGAACCTGGAGGTCTCATTTTAGTTAGCAAAGGTCCCACAACCTGGAAATGATTCCCATGTTATACAAGGTTATCAAGACCATGAGAGCTTGAAATGGTGCAAAACTTAGTGTATAACAATTCTGGCATGCCCGGTGGGACCTAAAGGAAGTTTACTTTCAAAGTTTATGCTATCTTTGATATACTAATTGCATAATCCAGACCTAGAGAGGTTGTTCCTATCAAGTATATCTGGCGACTCCATTGGTGAGGAACAGAAGATCCAGTCCTGTTCAAAGTATATGAGAAAGATTGAAACAAGAAGCTCAAAGCTTTCTGAGTTCTTGCATCTACCCTTAAAGAGAAAATATAAAGGGAGATCATCTCAGAGAACATCCCCTAAAAGGAGGGTACAGTCTACACCACCTGATACTTCAGAGAGCAGACCTTTTCCTTTTCATTTTAGAAGAAGAGGAAGATCTCTAACTAGAGATCTACAAGAAGATTTAGCTCCACCCCCCAATACAACTCACATAGTTGTTTTTAAACAAATCATAGCTCCTGCAATGGCCAGATAGTTTTCTCTTGCCCCCTTCAACCAAGGAAGTCCTTTAAACTTTGCTCAAAATCATGATGTACCCTTGGTAGCACTCAAAATTCTACCTGATTTCACAGGTGAAGGACAAACAACAAATTTTGAACACATAAGAGATGTGACTACTATCTGTAGTATACATAATATCATAGAAGAAGATGTGGCTACCAAGCTATTATCAGCCTCTTTCAAAGGTAAGGCCTTAGAATGGTTTAAAATTCTTGCTGTTGGTTCTATTAATTCATGGGATGGATTAGGAGATGCATTAAGTAAATAATTTGAAGATAAATCATATAATTTATCTTTGGTTGAGCAGCTAACAACCATAAAGAGAGATCCTCAAGAACAAATGACAGACTTTAATAATAGATTCCTTAATACATGAAATAGAATCCCAGTCTCAGTAAGGCCATCAGCTGACCATGCTTTCCTATACTTCTTGCAAAGTTTGAACAATCAAATCTCTATCATGATACAATCCATGGGAGGTACCTCGTTACCTCAGGCTTTTGACATAGCTGTCAAGGCTAAAAATTGTTTGATCCAGGAAGGCATGATAGCCAAAAGGCCACTGATGCCTATCTTTCCTAATCTTCAGCCCACTGCACCTCTACAAATGTCTCCTTTTACCCCTACACCCACCATAGTAGCACCTCAGGCTAGTACTAACAGTGAAGAGTTAAAGGAAGGTTTCTCTCAAGAATTGCAAGAAATGAGAAATAGTCAGCAAAGTAGTCAGCAAGAAATGACAAATCTATTGCGGACTTTGACCAAAGAGTTGACTAATTAAAAAAAATAGAATCAAGGTCCTAATCAGTAGTGTCAAAATCAAGGACAATCTTACTAGCACAATAGGCCACCATATCAAGGAGGTTATCAGGGACAAAGGCAAAATGTTAATCAAAGGCAGTTCCAACCTTATAATCCAACGCCTCTTAATTTTGAAAATCCAGTCAGGGATATGGTCCCAAGTCAAAATAATCTTGCTACAGAGATGAAATGGTGTTATCCTTGTAATCGGTCCCATAACCAGACAACATGCTTAAATGGAAGGGTACACCAAGCACTCATAGTGCATAATGCTTCAAATACACAATCTGAGGCCTCTTCTAGTGGGTTGATGCCCCAACAAGAAGCACATGCTAATGAGACCACTCTCCCTAATTGGTAAGAACAAGATTTTAATGGATTTAATGGCGAGTCTCTAATCAATGCCAACACTAGATCTAAAAGGAGAGCTCAAGACATGCAACAAACAAGAGATGGGGCTAAAGCTTCTAAATCCGTAGAGTCTTCACATCTGTTTACTCCTATCATATTGAAGAAGGCTCCCACCATTCCTATCAAAGAGGGCCAATCTCCCAAGGAGGTTGATCCTACCATAGTAAAGACACACCAAAGAGTACACACAAGATTGCCTTTCAACATTGTGGACAACATGAAGAAAGTAAATGTCACTATGTCCATGTGGGACTCTTTGGCTATTCTGGGACAACCTGAAATATTGAAGAAAGCAATGACTAAAGAGATGATTCCTCAATAGTCTACAAAAGAGGTTGCTAAGCTAGTGTTGGTCAACACTGATAAAAAAAAGGAGGCTACAAGTAGAAACTCCAAAGAAAATACCATTCAAGGTAGGAAATTGAAACCACCTCCCTTTTATGTATCTTTAGTTATTGGAAAATCTTTAGTACATATTTGTATGGTGGATAGTGGAGCTACTAGCACTATCATGCCTAAGAAAGTGGCTAATCAATTGGGACTGAAAGATGAACCTTTCCAAAATAGGGTTACCCAGCTTGATGGTTCCTTAGTAAACACAATAGGTGTGGCCAAGGATACCAGTTTAATCCTCCATGCAAGCCCCAATTTCTCTATCCTACTTGACATATATATCATAGACCTCCCTGCCTTATTTGCCATATGTTAATCAAGGGATTTTACAGACAAGATAGGAGGCTATCTTTCTTCTAACTAGTCTCACATCCTTTTCCATACAAGATATGGAACCAAGGTTACTATCAAGTCTGAATCATTGGCAGCACACCATATAGAACCTTATGTGTCCAATGTACTCAGTACAAGCTACCTTGCACTTGAAAGCAATGACTTCCCAATCATCAGAGAAACAAACACTAAAATAGAAGGTATCCTAGATGTTTATCTAGATGATTTAGAATTAGAGAGATCTTCTGAAGACCAAGCCAATATTATTTGGGATGCCGGTTTGGGAAACTATTTGTTACAAGAAAATGGATTCATAGAGCCAAATCTTTTCAAAGCAGACACCGAGTTAGAAGATCAGAGAAACCAAGTTTGGGAGCTATACTTTGATGGTGCTAGAAGCATACATGGTGCTGGTGGTGGTGCTTTTCTATTTTCTCCTAAGGGAGAGAAGTATTATACAAACTTTAGGTTTAGTTTCTCTTACACTAGCAACACTGCTGAATATGAGAGCCTAGTGAATGGATTGGAGTGGGCTAAGAAGAGAAGGATCAAAGCCCTAAAAGTTTATGGTGATAGTGAGCTGGTTTTCAGCCAAGTAAGAGGGATAACTGAAACTAAAGCGATACAATGAGAGCATACAAACATTGAGTTTGGGACACAATTGAAGATTTCTATGCTTTCAATATTGTTGTGATCCCTAGGAAATTAAATCAGAGTGTAGATAGATCAGTTGCTATTGGATCACAGTATGATATCTATAATAGCATTTCAAAAGAAGGAGTCCAAAAACATATAAAAGTAATTGTTAGACCTTCTATCCCTAATAATAATGTTAAATGGCAAGTGTTTGACAATGATGAACAAATTCTGCAGTTCTTATTTGAAGAGGATGTTTTCTTAGAACATAACCAAGATAGGCTAATGTAGAACTATGGTGACCAAGTGATACAACTCATATCTAATAAGATGCCCAAGGGTCTTGTCACCTTAGAAGTTGTCTTCAACAAAGATGATCAGGTAAAGAGTAGTAAAGCTGGCCTGGTAGTCCAACAAGAACATTGTGTTGAACTAGAGTTGGAGCCAGGTAAAAGTATACAATTTGGGAAGTTAAATACTGATTTAGAAAGGTAGGCCTATACCCAATTATTTCAAGAGTTTAGTGATATATTTGAATGGAAATATGAATACCTCAAAGGTTTTAACCCAGACCTTTCTCAACATACCATTGAATTAGATCCAAATGCCAAACCAATAAGGCAAAAGAAAAGGCCTATCAACCCCAAGCTTGAACCACTTATGCATAAAGAAGTACTCAGATTGATAGAGAGTGGTATCATGTACCACATTAAGAATACTAGTTGGGTTTCTAACCTTGTGCCTATCAGGAAGAAGAATGGGGAACTTAGGCTATGTGTTGACTTCAACGACCTTAACAGAGCATCCCTAAAAGATCACCATCCACTGCCATCTATGGAGCAAATTCTGTAATGTGTCTTTGGATCTGAGAGATTTTCATTATTAGATGGCTATTCAGGATACAATCATATTCTGGTTCATGAAGAAGATCAATACAAGATTGCATTTACAACCAAGTGGGGGACCATGGCTTATCAAAAGATGCCCTTTGGTTTGTCAAATGCAGTGCTACTTTTCAAAATGCAATGGATATGGCCTTTAAAAGCCTCATGTACAAATTTGTATTGATCTATTTAGATGAGATAACTATTTATTCTAAACATGTAGCAGACCATATCAAGCATCTGAGGAAAATATTTGAAAGGTGTAGGGAGTTTGGGATATCTCTTAATCCCAAGAAATGTGTGTTTGCAGTCCATGAAGGAAAATTGTTGGGATATATAGTATCAAAGAAAGGAATTATAGTAGACCCTAAGAGGATTGTAGCTATCCTAGAGCTCCCACTCCCACATCAGAAGAAAATATTTCAATATTTCATAGGAAGGATTAACTTTGTCAGGCGTTTCTTGCCTAATATTGCAGATTTATTCAAGCCTTTGACAACAATGTTGAAGAAGAATACATATTTTTGTTGAAGAAAGGAAGGGAAAACTAGTTTCCAAGCTATCAAAGAGGCTTTGATAGGAGCTCCTTCCTTGTTGAATCCTGATTTTTGTAAGGATCTTATCCTTTATGCTTATGGAGGATCAGATGCTATATTTGTAATATTGACTCAAGAAAATACTGGAGGATTGGAGCAGCCTGTTTCTTTTTTTAGCAAAGGCTTAGAAGGATATGAACATAGATATTCTTTTATGGAAAAACATGTACTTGTTGTGGTGAAAATCCTAAAAAAGTTCATATATCTATTGACTCATAGAAAGGTACACTTAAGGGTCACTCATCCAAGTGTTAAGGAGTTTTTGCTTTCCAAAGACCTAAATGAGAAAAGAGCTGGTTGGATAATAGAGTGAAGGAATATGACATTGAAATCCAAACTACCAAGCTAGTTAGAGGAAGAGGTCTTTGTGAGCATTTGACAGGGGATGAAGGTCCAAATAGTTCAGAGAAAATGTTTGCATCCTTCATTGTGCATTCAATAGAAGATCATAGAAAGGCAACATGTTGGTTGTCTAACATGATTCATTTCTTGAAAATAGGAGAATGCCCTGTAGATCTAGATTCAGTAAAAAGAAGGTACTATAGATTACAATCAATTACTTTTGTGCTGATAGATGAAATTTTTTTTAGAAAGGATCACAATGGTGTCCTCTTAAGATGCATAGATCCAGAAAAGATAGTAGATGTCCTATTTGGAGGTCACTTTTCTCCTAGGAATATTTCTTTTAAGATCATGAGGGCTGGATATTATTGGCCATCTATCTTCAAGGATAGTCATGATTATGTAAGGAAATGCATCAAATGTGCCATGTTTGCAAGAAAATAAAGGCTTGCAACCTTGCCCCTTCAGCCCATCAGAACATAGCAACCTTTAATGAGATGGGACATAGATTTCATTGGCATGATTAATCCTCCATCTAGTGCAGGCCATAGATGGAAAATCACTACAACTGATTATTTCACTAGATGGACAGAAGCTGTTGCATTAAAAGAAGCAAATGAGAGTGTTGTCCTCAACTTTTATGATGACATTATTCACAGATTTGGCACTCCAGACTCCATCATATCAGATAATGCATTAGCATTTACAGGCCTAAAAGTGACTGAATGGGCAGTCAAACATGGTGTTTATTTGAACATAAGTTTGAACTATTACCCTCAGGGAAATGGTTTGGCAGAATCAACTAATAAGTACTTGATTAGGATAATCAAGAAGAAACTACAAGATACCAAAGAGGTTGGCATACTAAATTGAAATCTGCCTTATGGTTAGACATAATTACCCCAAAAAATATCATTGGGAATTCTCCTTACATGTTAGTGTATGGGAGAGAAGCTAAGTAGTCCATTTCAACTGAATTGCCAGCTTTGGACTTAGCTACTCAATATGGCCAATTTGAAGAAGGAGATCCCTTGCAGACCAGGTATGCTCAGATTATGGAGTTAGAGGAACTCAGAGATAAATCCATGAAAGATATGGAATTCCATCAGACGCAAACAAAGAGAAGCTTTGATAAAGGAGCCAGGGCTAGAAACTTTAAAATTGGGGATGTAGTCCTTAAATGGGATGAGTTCAAGGCCAAGCCTGGCATACATACTAAATTTGATTCCTTCTGGGGAGGTCCATTTATCATCACCAAATGCAAGGAGCATAATTATTTTCATCTATCAAATCTTGGAGGAGATCCCTTGCCCATTTGTGTTAATGGATTCCACTCGAAGCCTTGTTTTGAGGTTTGTCCTTCCCTGTAAATATTTGTGAATAAGTTTCCCTATTTTTTGTTCCTACTTTCTAGGTTAGTTTCCTACTTTTCAAGAAGTGCTCATGCACAGTTAGTAGTTCCTCCTCCTAGTTTCAATGTGTTTCCAAAGGTTCTATTTTTGATCAGAAGATGAATCCTATGCCTAATGGATGTTAAAGGCTACTGGTTCTCAATGTCTAGCAGGCAGACATCCCACATAAATAGCTAAGAATGTTACCCAAATTTTCCTCATCTGGTAAATTTTGGCTACAGGTGGAGTAAATGAGGCTCCCATAAGGGTATATCCCAACCTGTGAAACTCTTTAAATTTTTTGGTCTTGGTTGTGTCCTCTACAATCTTTTCAACTCTCTAGTTTTGCCTTGATCATGAAAAATAACCTAAGTATTGAAAACCCTATGCAATTTTGATATAAACCCTAGTCACCTGAGACTTGTTCTATTTTGTCATTACCTTTTTTGATAACTTAAGCTCCCTCTAAAGACATGTGTGCAAATATAATACCCTTTGTCTCCTTGTCACGGTAAGAAAATAGATATTCTCTAATGCTCAAGAGACTTCCCACGCATCGTCAATCTAGATCACTCATATTCTCCATCTTATGGAAGTTGCTAAGTCTCCTAAGAAAGTGATGACATCAGTAGGGATCATGAGACTTGGAGACTGCTTGTTCTATTTTCTTTATTCACTTGGTCACCATAAAGTGGTGGGATTGAAGAAAAGTCCTCTCAACTTCACACCAACCATTGATTATGTTATGATCCAATGATAGTGGCGTGATCTCATAATGAAATCATAGTTAGGTGAAGGATTCAGTGACTCAGAGACATAAAGGATTCAGTGAACCATGGTTAAGATGAGTCAAAGCTGAGTTAAGGTTTGAAATCAACGCAAAGGTAATCTCCGTGGAAGTTTGAAAAGATCAGACAGTTGGCGTTATGGCTTGAAGAAAGATGTAGTCTATTTAATGTATGAGGAAATGCACCATGATTCCATGTGTTCCTGGTCTGATATACTCATTCACATTGTTGGTGGAGCAAATTAGGGTTGTAGAGATTTAAGTAAAAAGATATGATCATGGCCGTCGATTAAGTTGAAGATCTTGTCTTTTTTGTGTTGTCTTGTGATATAACCAAGGTTAAGCAAAGTAAATGGAGATAATGAGACTGCTCAAGTCGCCAGGTATCCATATTTTTCATGGTCAAGGAAGTTGAGTAAGGTAAAGAATCAAAGTTTACAGATGATTTAATCCATGCCGTTGACTAGATTTTAATCCCATGGTGGTTGCTAAGTCTCGTGAAGGAATGAAATATTCTCTTATGATTTGGAGACTTAGCAATAGTCATCCAATACAAATCCAACCTTGTGGTGGTTGCGTTGTCTCATAATGAAACCAGAGTTAATAAAAGCATCTCGCAACTTGGATACATAAGAAAATTGAAGACTCAAGGTTAAGGGCTAGTCTGATGCGGGTTAAAGGAAAAAGGCAATAATGACAAAGATAGGGATCTACGACTCCAGTTTAAAGGAAGGTGAAGATTCAAATATGAACTGTTGATCGAGTTCCCGCACCACCTAACTATTATTATTTGAATATTTAAAATTATGAAAATCTGATTCTCAGAATTCATAAGTGGTGGCGTGATTTCTCAAGAATTTGACACAGAGATGGGTTGAGATGACTTCTCAGAGCTGCATTAATGGAAAAGTAGAGATATTCAAAGCCATATCTGATTGATCAAGATATTTTTGAATGGCATAGATGAGAAGAACTGATAGAGTTAGGGTTTTTGACTATCCTATTGCAGATTTATTATAAACCTAATTGGGATATTTTTGCCCATTCCTTTGGCCCGCGTGCTAGAAGGGACTTGTATATAAGTTGTATAGTTCTCCTTTGGGAGTTATTTTTTGGAGAGAGGCTAGATTTTTTGTGGAATTTGTTCTGCCCTTAGGTCTTTCATGTTTATTATCTCTCATTGATTTTTAGATGTTGTAAAGGCTTTTTGTGACATTTTCTCTGTCCCTGGGCTTTCTTGTCTAAATTTATCTTACTAAATTAGAATATATTGAATGATTTTTCAGAGAAATATTGGCGTTCTTGACCCCTCTTTCTTTCTGCAATATTGTGTACTAATGCGGATGATCTGATTTAGATGAGTTTGTGGATATCCTTCAGTCCCTTGCCATTTTGTCTCATTCCTGTGCCTGATTGCAAAAGTGGATGTTTATTTTCAAGTCATAGTCTGTGTCTATTTATAGTGAATATGCTATTGTTTGTGAAATCATCTCTTTCCTTGAATAGCCCTTGTTTATCTCAGACCTCTCTATGAAATACTTATGCAAGCCTATCTAGAAAGTTGTGTTCTATTAGATCCAAGGTTTCATACTGAGATAAGTTAATGTGTTATAATTCATGTTACCTTTGGTGTATCACCTAGTAGGATAATTTTCTTTTGGTTATTTCCCTTTCGAGCATTCTTTCTATCCCTTTTCCATCAAGAATTTACTTTCATGCATAAAGATCAAATTAAGGTGATAATCCAAGAGGAACCAACCTAGAACCTGGAGGTCTCATTTCAGTTAGCAAAGGTCCCACAACCTGGAAATGATTCCCATGTTATACAAGGTTAACAAGACTACGAGAGCTTGAAAGGGTGCAAAACTTAGTGTATAACAGTAGTCAATGCTATCCGAGGAGTTGGAGGCATACTTGAAGAAGAGACAATGGTAAGTAAAATCCTAAGAACCTTATTGCCTGTATATGCTATTAGAGTATTTTCTATACAAGAAATGAGAGTAGTAGAAAACAATAATGTCACTCTAGATAGTTTGGTTGGTAGACTGATTTCATTTGAGATGAAAAAATTTGATAACAATGTCTTACCATCTATTCAGTCTAGATTCAAATCTTCTTTGAAAATAAGTAAGTCAAGTCATAAACATACTATTATAAATGATAGTGAAAGTGATAGTGATGACCAAGATCTTGATGAGATTAAAGCACTAATGGCTAGAATATTTTAGAGAGGCAAAGGTAGATACAAATGTAAATTACCACTTGTATGTTTTAATAGTAAATAGATTGGACACTTTGCTGCTAGATTTCCTAACAGAAGAAAAGATGACAAAAGTAATGACAAATCATATGAAAAGATATTTTTATAAAAGTGACAACATAGATTATCGAAGCAACTAACAATCTGACAAAAGAGATACCCAAGATTACAAGGACAAAGAGAAGAAAGCTTGTTATCTAGCTGAGAATAGAGATGGAGATACTGTCATCGAATCTGATGAAGACATTGAGATGGTATTTGTGGCCATGAAAGATGATTCAGATGAAGAAGAAAGGCATGTAGAGACTGTACTCATATCTAAGGTTAGTAAGAATGATGTCTATATTATAGATAGTGGCTACACTCACCACATGACCGGTGATAAACCTAATTTTGAAACTTTTGAGTACTATAATGGTGGATTAGTAAGAATGGGTAATGACACACCTTGTCTAGTTGAAGGTAAAGGAACTATAATTTTGAACAACCTGATCAAATGTGAAAATGCATACTGGGTAAAAGGACTTAATTATAATCTATTAAGTGTTTCACAACTAAATAACACAGGTCACCAAGTAGCATGTGATAATAAGAAGGCAAAGATCTTTAATGAATTAGGAAGGTTTATCAAAACTGGTGAACAAACAAAAGGTAACCTATTCTATCTTGATGATATAAACACTACTTGTTTAATGGATAGAAATGAAGATATATGGTTATAGAATAAGAGATTATGTCATGTGAAATTTGACAACATGATTAAGATAAGCAATAAAAGGAAAGTAAGAGGCTTACTGAGCATGTCAAATCTTGAGCATATCATGTGTAAGAATTGTCAAAAAGGTAAAATGACAAAGTCTAGTTTCAAGAGAAAATCCCATACATCTAATGCTATTCTAGAATTAGTCCATACTGATCTATGTGGACCCATGAGAACAAAGAGTTACTATGGTGATAGATATTTCATTCTATTTGTTGATGATTATTCTAGAATGATGACAGTTATGTTCTTAAAAGAAAAATTAGAAGCATTCAAGATGTTTAAATGGTATAAAGCTATGGTAGAAAAAAAAAGTGGTAAGGAATTGAAATGCTTAAGATTAGATAGAGGAGGAGAATTTGTTTTTGATGAATTCACTAACTATTGCAATGAGCATGGAATTAAAAGACATGTTTCTACACCAAGAACACCACAACAAAAGGGAATTGCTGAAAGGAGAAACAAATCCATTGTTGATTGTGCAAGAACACTGATGATTGAGAAAAGTATCACTCAAACATTTTTGAGGGAAGATGTCAGTACTTTTGTCTACATATTGAACAAAGTACAATTAAAGAAAGACACCAAGAAGACATTCTATGAGCTATGGTATGTATACACACCCAATGTAAGTTACTTTAGAATTTTTGGTAATCAATGTTATATTTTGAAAGATGATAGAAATGGAAAGCTTAACTCCAAAAGTGACAAAGGTATCTTTCTAGGGTATTCTACCAAGAGCAAGGCTTATAAATGTCTTAACAAGTCCTCTAACAAAATCATTGAAAGTGAAAATATCAGAATACATGAATATGAAGAGAAAAATGATGAGGAAAGAAGAAAAGAACCATAAGACTACAACAAGTTTTTTTACACCAAAGAACCTGACACTCTACCTGAGCAATAGTGTATCCTCCTGAGCAATGGAACATTGCACCCGAGCATCCGACCGCTAATACCAAAAATTAGGAAAATCCTCAAAATGATGTTCCAAGCGATGTAGATCAGAATGAAGGTCAAGATGATGATCAAAATGATGAACAAAGAGTTGAACTGATACTTGCCAAGTATGTCAGAAGACATTATCCATAGAACTAGATCATAGGAGACAAGAAGGCTAGGATGAGAACAAGAAGTAAGTCACTGAACACTAGATGTTTAATTTGTAATTTTGAGCCCAAATCTGTTAACACTGCACTTGAAAATGAAGAATGGATTAGTGCTATGAATGAAGAAATAGAATAGATTGAGAAGAACATTACATGGACATTAGTACCAAGAATAGATGACAAGAATATCATCGGTACCAAATGGATATTTAGAAACAAGTTGAATGAGAATGGAGAAGTCACAAGAAACAACACAAGATTAGTATGTAAGAGGTATGCACAAGAAGAAGGTATTGATTATGGAGAAAAATTTGCACCCATTTCTAGAATAGAAGGAGTACGAATATTAATTTCTTATGCTATATTCAAAAGATTCAAGGTATACTAGATGTATGTCAAATCTGCATTCCTAAATGGAATATTAGAAGAAGTATACATTGAAAAAATAGAAGGGTTTGTTGATCCAGAAAAGAGAAACATGGTATGTGACTACACAAAGCCTTGTATGGATTGAAACAAGCACCTAGAGATCGATATGAAAGACTTCACTCCTATCTCATAAGCATTGAATTTGTAAGAACAAGTGAAAATAGAAATCTGTACTTAAAATAAGATACTGATGGTAATATTTAGATTGCTGAAATATTTGTTGATGATATCATATTTGGGGGTAATGATATGTTATGTAAATCATTTTCTAATGAAATGAGAAAAGATTTTGAGATGTCAATGTTTGGGGAGATCAAATTCTTTCTTGGTCTATAGATTCTTCAACAAGATGTAGTCATATATATCACACAATCCAAATACATCAAGGAAGTGTTGAAGATATTCAAGATGGAAGATTCCAAACCAGTTGGAACACCTATGGAAAGAAGATGTAAGATGAAAAAAGAAGACAAATCAAATGAAGTAAATCAGACCTTGTATAGATCAATGATTGGAAAAATAATTTATGTTGTTCATACTAGACCAGATATAGCACATGTAGTTGGAATAGTCGCAAGATTCTCTGCTAATCCTAAATAATCATACATGACTGCTGTCAAAAGAATTATGAGATATCTAAAGAACACCGAGGACTATGGCTTATGGTATAAAAGAAAAGGAAAATTTGAGCTTCAAGTCTATATAGATGCTGATTGGGCTGGAAACTTAGATGACTGAAAGAGCTCAACTAGAGGAGCATTCTTCATGGGTGATAGACTTGTCACATGGATCAGTAAGAAGCAAGGATGCATCTCACAATCTATTGCAGAAACATAATATGTGGATACTGCTGCAAAATTCTCTAACATTGCATGGATCAAATAGTTACTAGAAGGTATGCATACAAAAATTCTTGAACCAGTGATTATCTATTGTGATAATACCAATGCAATTAACATTTCTAAGAATCCAGTCATGCATGCTAAGACAAAGCATATTTCTATCAAGTATCATTACTTAAGAGAACAAGTACAAGAGAAAGAGGTGATACTGGAATATGTTCAATCAAAGGAACAATTAGCTAATATATTCACAAAGCCATTCCCTAAAGATACATTTGAGTACCTGAGAAAGAGACTAGGGGTCCAACCCTTGTCTATTGGTCAGTAAGCTGACTAGAAGGCTGCATCAGCCTACAAATAATCATAAGATCATTCATGTTGATGAAAGAAAAGAGATGGACTGAAAAGATACATCATTACACAATAAGGTACATATCTACACTGAACACCAGAGTCCTTGTATTGCTGATGGATAGGGAAATTCAAGGAGTATATTATAAAAAGGTGAAAGGATATCACTTTGGCATGATCAATGTTTACTTTGGCATTATTGTAAAATGGAGATAATATCCAGAATATCCAAATGGAGAGATTACATATGAAATATGTGAGACCTACACTAGACTGTTATAGTTTACTATTTTGTTTTCATACTTTCAGTAGTTTATGCTTAGACATGCTTTGGCTTTCAGCGAGACTTTTCATACTTTTGAGGATTAGTAGAATCCTATGTTATATATTCAGCACCTGATTTTGTAATCATGAAACTTATGAGATGATTATGCTCTGATTTAAGTTACAGCTTATGTTGATGTTTTATATGGATCCAAATGTGTATATGTAATATGATGAAATGGTTTAGGGAACCAATGCTAGGATACTTCAGTTCTAAATGCAATGTGGTTTATATGC
>MU225460.1:3347752-3359101 GCA_018584345.1 Thuja plicata
ACCAATTGTTAGTAATAACTAAGAGGGGGGGGGGGGGTGAATCAGTGGCCTCAAAAATTTATTCTTTAAACTTTAATCGACCAATTAATACAACTCAGATTATTAAGTCCCTACAAGATGCATGCCTTGAAATACTTTGAAATAATTATCTGTCTGTCGGTTTACCTTGTCTGTCCTTATTCTCCTTGATTACTGATAAGCAGTAAAAATTATTTACCAATACTCAGTAAATATGCAGAGTATATGAATCAATCTAGAAATGCGTATGTGAAATGTAAAACAATAAAGTAATAAACCATACACACATAACACATGGATTTTAACGTGGAAACCCTGTTAAGGGAAAAAACCACTGGGATCAGTACCCCAAATTTTCACTCTTTTGAAGTGAGCCCTATTAGGAGCCAACCCTATTAAAGGTTATAAACACACTGTTAAGTGTGACCTTGTTAGAGGATTTTATACATAGGTTGTCACTTAGTATCTGGCATCTATTTTGCTACCATCCTTGAATCAACCTTCTTCTTAGACTATCAATAGGCTTTAGGCAAATCTTGCTACCATCCTTGAATCAACCTTCTTCTTAGGCTGTCAATAGGATTTATGCAAATTCAATGCTACTTTCATGAATCAACCTTTTTGGCAATTTATTAGGATATACCTCAATTATAGAAGACGGTTAAGTCCTACTCTATTAAGAGACTTAATGCTTCAATGGTTAAACTGAAACACAATGACTGTTTCTAATGCAACTTTGAATTGCAAATTTTTAGATCTATTTAAGTACAATACCTCTCTGATCAAAGTATCAATTCAATTCCTTTTTCTCCACACTTTCTTCTTTGTGATGCTGTGCTTCACTGTTCATCGGTGTCTACAAAATTATTTAGCTCTCCCTCAGCTTGATTGATCAGGATTGTATGAAGTTTCTACTTCACCAGTTTTTCTTCAACATCCTCTTTCTATTCACTCCCCTTCCATGTATCTGATGGCATTCAGAAATGAATTATGCTTGTCTCTTATATAGACATGATATTCCTTAATTCTTGATTCTTGATTCTTGATTCTTGGTGTGAAAAACAATCCAGCCAATCTGATTTACAACTTTAACTCCTGATTTATCTCGTAGTTATCTTCTTGCCAACTGTATAAATCTTCGTTAAATCAATTACTTAATTGTTGTTGAATAAAAAAAATAAAAAAACCAGTTAAGTCTATCCTTAAGCTCTGGCAGCTAGATATTTTGTCATTTTCCAAACTCTCTGTTCTGTCAGTCAATTCTGCAGTTTGTCGTCGGTGACAACTTCCAGTTCTGTTGGTGTAACTCCAGTTAGCTTCGGGATCTCCGTCCATCGGGCAACTCTATTTTTAGTTCATCGGGCATCCTGTGATTCTGCTTCATTGGGAAAAACTGTCTTCTAGTTATCGGGTATCACTGTGACTTTTTCTCTACCTTTACCGATGGTGTGCACTTCATCGGTGTAGTTTGTCACTTAGTGAATACTTGACTTTTATGCATTGCTGAAAGCATAATAATTGTTCCATTGATTCTATAAAGTCTTCGGCATTATGTACATGAATGTACAAATGATATCAAGTTGACATCAATGAAAATACAAACCATTAACTATTTTAATGTCTTGCATCATCTTCAACTTAGCATTATCAAACATTCAATCAGTTACATTTCATCAAGACTAATATCAAAGAAAAAGGTATGGGGGGAATATTCCTTGTTGAAAAAACTATGTATAACTGAATTACCCTTATCACCAAAGCCATATGGAAGGATGTTGATATCTATGATACATTCTGAGGTCCCTACAACAACTCTTAGTGGTACTTTCATCAGTGGGGCACCTTGTCAGATAAAGTATAAGATAAACATGTAAATTATTGGCTCTATAAAGGAAATAAATATGAATCCATAAAAAATATCAATATAACCAATGAGAAATATGGAAAAGGATTCAGTGTAATGCAGAGAATGGGTTATGATGAAAAATTACCTCTAGGATTAAGAAAAGAAGGTTTACTAGAACCAGTTCAAACTTTTTTAAATCCCAAGAGAGATTAAAAAGGAATAGGTTATCAAGACAAGGGAAAAAGAAATAGAAAAATATGAGATTATCAATCAAAGTAGAGATGTGCTAGAATATAGTTATTCTGACTCAAATGAGTATGGATGGGATGATATCTTAATCATCACTGAAGACAAACAAGTTGATGTGATAAAAACTTATATTAAAACATACCACAAGGGAGAAGGATCAAGATCAAGATTAAGATCATGATCAAGATCAAGAATCAAGATCAAGATCATTAGAGTTAATTTCACATGATACCGATAGTGATGACCAAGAGGAAAGATAAATTCCTAATGCAAGAAATAATTTTGAGGAGAGTATGGACATAAACCTTGTTGATATCATCATTAACATAGATGCTTTTTCCATAAATACCATAACATCCTTTGAGACTGACCCCAATGACCCATTACCTCTTGTTCATCCTGAAGTTATAGATTAGGATTTACCCGATATACTTATAGGAAATATGAAACAATAAAATGAGAGGGGGAGGGGGGGGTGGTGGTGTGGGGTGAATCAGTTTCTCCTAAAATAATTAAACCTTGAAACCCTTAAACCATGAAACCCTGTATCACTTTAACCTTTATTGCTGATTTGAAAAATGTAAAGCATGTAAACACAAATCAGAAAACACCAACACCACATAACACAAAGATTTTTGTAATGGAAACCCAAACTAGGCTAAAAACCATGGTGGGACTGGAACCCACAATAAGACTAGTACCTTGCTAGAAGTATAAAATTATTACAATATGGGGAATGAACATGCATTCATGCACATTATGTAGAGTTCACTACTTAATTTTCCTTGGAATACAACCTTAAGGAAGTCTCACTGACTTACAATCATAATTCAAACACCAATATAATAATTCATGAAATGTATGATAACATCTACCTATGCGTTGGCCAGTTATATTTCAGTACAATCATATGCCTTGCTGAAATCTTCTCTACTACACTCACATGAGAAATCCAAACTCTATTAAATCTATAAAAGTTCTTCACTAGCACCCTTTTCATTCTGCAATCTTCCAAAGACTATCACACACACATGACAACACAAATTAAACCCTAATTCACCATATTTATCAAGAACTAGGAAAACAAAACCTAATCCTTAACCATTCAATTATTAGTGCAAAAATCAACCATCAAGATGACTACGTTCTTGCTAACCATTTCTTAGACCCTTCACAAACACCTCAAGATCTTAATCATAACCCTAAAACATTTTATCGATCTCTCATAAACCATTTTATCAACTTTTCTTATTATGTCAGCTAAGAACATAAAAATCTTCAAATAAATTGAAATTGGTCACCTTGATTAATGTAAGATGCCAAATCATTAGGAACATTATCCTAGATAACCCTAAGGAATCATTAATCTCAGACAAACAATAAAATCCATCACACTCATTGGATCTGTCAGTGTTTCATGCTAAACCTCAAGAACATTGTTACCCCCAATTGAAGTACTTATAAATGCCTTGAAGACCATTAGAATCACAAGAAGTTTGAATGGTAGACACATTTTTATGTCCTTAACACATTCCCAATTGTGCAATCAAATATCTCACCTTGAGTACGTGCACAAAACCATTTTCTGCAACTCTATTACACTGGAAAACAATAAAATAACTAGTCTTCATTTGTGTCATCATAACTTGATCAAATCATCATGTTAGAACCTAAAAATTGACATGAACCATGTGGAATACATCTATACCATCTCATGAGGTGTGCAAATCCTCATCTTTAGTAACATTCCTTCACCATTCTTATGATCAACTTGCATTATTGTAAAAAATACACATCAAACATCCAAACTACATAATAGACATGTTGACATCAATGAAAACACATCCAACTTGCCAAAACTATTCCCCTTTGGCATTGATGGAAACATGTGATGGAAAAAAAAAATTTAATTAGAAACCAACAATTCTACCAACAATATCCTTGATATCTTATGAAGTCTCTCTAACTCTTCTCTACTACCTAATTTATACTTTATCACTGCTCCCCCTCGGAAAAATCTCACCTTGGTTCCAATAAGATTACATACTCTTTCTCTCCATCATTTTCTCCCCTTGGATGTACACTCCTCTTCTTTTCTAAAACTCTTTCTTGTGAAAGTATATAAAATTTCTCTTCACATCTTCTCTTCTCTTTTTCTTTACATCTACTCTTCTCTTTTGCACTTGTTCTTCACACTTGATTATTTTTCACATCTTCTCTCTCTCTCCCCCTTTGAAATTAATGAAAAGGGTTTATTACCTTATCTGGGCCACCAAACACATCCAACTACTGATCAAACACATATTCCTTACCATTCTTACTACTCCCCCTAAAGAGCAACCTTCATACATCAATCTAGTTGTAAGATTCTTCTTTAGAGCTTACTGGACTGATGCAATCTCTTTCATCTTAGTTATGACCAAGAGGGGTAATGACCCCCAAATTTCCTCTGAGATACTCAAATGTATCCTTAGGAAGTGTCTTTTTGATTATATCTTGTATTTGATCCTTGGTAGATACATACTCCTATCTTACTTCTTTGTGAGTCTTTTCAGTCTCTAGAATAGATTTGGTCTTACACTCATCTACACCATTCTATTGTGGATTCTTAGGAGTAGATAACTATCTCTTGATTCCATGCATCTCACAGTATGTATTGAACTCATTTGATGTAAACTCTCCACCTGTGTCTGATATCAATGTCTTCAATTTTAGACCCATACTATCTTTGAGTAATCACCAATTAGTATAATAAAATTTCTATCACTTTGTAAAATCCTTATCTTGGTAGGGCCACACAAATTAGTATGAACAAGATCAAGAAAATGATTTGAGGTTTCTTTCTTATAATGAAAATTAGTTCTTGTTTGCTTTCCTAATTGATATTCCTTCCAAAAATTGTTAGCATGCTTCTTCATCCTAGGAAAATCTCTAATAGTATAAGTAGAAATTATAGAAACAATATTGTCAAAGTTCACATGAAATATTATCTTATTCCATAACCATATTTCATCTATTTGTGCAATCGAACAAGTCTTATGACCATTATTAAAAAGAAATATATTACCTCTTGTCCTATATCAGGTAGCAATTTCCTTTCCAAAGTTATTCAATATCTTACACATGTCATCCTTTAAATCCAATCCATAGCCTTTATCCATCATCTGACTAACACTAAGAAGATTATTTTTTAAGCCTTCTACATACAATACATCTTCAATGTTATTTTTACCATCAAAATTAATTATACCTCTACCTTTGATCTCACCACCAAAGTTGTCACCCCATTTCAATTCACCACCATCATACCTCTCAAAGCCTACAAATTTAATCTTGTCATCAGTCATGTGATGAGAGCATCCACTGTCAATCACCCACTTATCTTCCTTGACAAATTGAGCAACTAGAGCTTTCTCTTCAACAACATCTTTAGCAGAACTATAAGTCATTACAATGTTAGTCATAGGATCATCATATTCCTTAATACAAATGAATGTGAATTCATCATAATCCTTTTCAACTTCATAAAAATCATCATCAGTAACACCATCATCATCAAGAGCATAGTAAAAATTTCTTTCCCCAGGCTTAGGATCATACTTATACTTAGGATTTTTATTAGGAAACTTAGATGCAAAATGTCATAATTTACCACATAAAAAGCATTTAAAAGGCATCTTTCCTATACACTAACTACTACTAGGAGCTCTATGTTGTACTCTTTTTTCAATATTTTCTTCCAAATATTCAAGATCTCTGTCTTCCTCTTCCATTTCCTTCAACTCCTTCTCCCATCTTGTCATTCTCCTTGTAGGTATCTCAACTAGATTTTATTTTTGCATGTCCTTACCAGTCACTATGGCTTTGAATGTTGTCTTAGTCATGGGAAGTGCTCCACCTAATGCACTCAATTCAAAATATATAATCTTTCCAACTATGTTTTCCCTTGTCACATTTGTCATTGTCCTTATTTCTTTAATATATGCAACCTTGTTGTCATAAGTAGGAGACAATGTTCTTAGGAACTTTGAAATAATCTCATCTTCATCAAGTGTACCTCCAGTAGATCTGATAAAAAACCCCATCTCATTGATCTTTATCATGTAGGATGAAATATTCTCATCTTCTCTCATCTTCATGGCTTCATATTTTCCCTTTAAGATCTACAAATTGGCCATCTTTACTGTCGTGTCTCCTTCATAGAGAATTTCCAACTTCTCCCATATCTGATGGGATGTCTCTAATTCTATGACATTGGTCATCTCTACATCAGTTAATGCACTCAACAAATCTTCCTTTACCCTAATGTTCAACTTGGCCTCATTGGTCTCATCAAGAGTTGTAGGGTTTTGAGGAGGGTTGTATGAATTCTTTGGAATCCTCCAATAGTCTTCATTAATGCATCTAAGATGTACACTCATGTGGTTATTCCACAAAGCATAGCTAGTTCCATAAAATATTAGACTATCCTTCTTGTATGCTACCATCTTCGGATCTCCCTCATGCTTTTAGGATTCCTTGAAGGGACTAGGCTCTGATACCAATTGTAGGAAAAAGGCAAAAAAAAACTGAGAGGGGGGGGGGGGGGGGGGTTGAATCAGTTTCTCCTAAAATAATTAAACCTTCAAAACCATAAACCATGAAACCCTTTATTACTGATTTGGAAAATGTAAAGCATGTAAGCACAAATCAAAAAACATCAATAGCACATAACATATAGTTTTTTTATCGTGGAAACCTAAACTAGGGTGAAAACCATGGTGGTGTTGAAACCCACTATAATACTAGTACCTTGTTAGAAGTATAGACTTATTACAATATGGGGAATACACATGTATTCAGGAACACTTCCTAGAGTTCACTACTCAATTTTCCTTGGCTACAACCCTAAGGAAGTCTCACTAACTTACAATCACTATTTAGACACCAATATGATAATTCATGAGCTATATGATAGCATCTACCTATGCCTTGGTTAGTTCCATTTTAATATAGTCAAATCTCTTTCAACAATTCTCTTTGTCACACTCAGATGAACAATCCAACCTCCATTTAATCTACAAAAGTGCTTCACTAGAAACCTCTTCCATCTTCCAAACACTATTGCACATACAAAACAACACAAATCAAACCCTAATTCACCATATTTATCAAGAACTATGTCAACAAAACCTAATCCTTAACTATTCAATTCTTTGCACCAAAATCAACCATTAGGATCACTATGTTCTTGCCAAACATTTCATCGATCCTTCACAAACATCTCAAGATCATAATCATAATCCTAAAATGTTTTACCGATCTCTCATAAACTATTTATCAACTTTTCTTGACATGTCGGATAAGAACATAAAAAAATCTTCAAATCCATTGAACTTGGTCACCTTGATCAAGGTAAGCTACCAACTCATCAAGAACATAATACTACATCATCCTAAGGCATCATTAAGCTCAAACAAACAATAAAATCCATCACGCTCATCAGATTTGTCAACATTACATGCCAAACCTCAAGAACACTGTTACCCCCAACTGAAGTACTTGTAAATGCCTTGCAGACCATCAAAATCCATAACCCTTTGAATGGTAGACACATTTCTCTATCCTTAACACATTCATAATTGTGAAACCAAAGATCTCACCTTGAGTACGTGCGTGAAACCATTCTCTCCAAGTCTATTACTTAACATACTGCTTCATTGTGTCATCAAAATTTTCAACTGTATAATCAGCTCTAAGTATAGTGAGAGTGACCTCTTTCATCTATTTCTCAGTTGTTAGTGCATAGGACCATCTAGTCAATATCTTTTCATATGCTCTTGTGGTATGTAATTAGAAAAGTCTACTTCTTCTAATTAGTAATCATCATACCTTCTTCTAATTTATCCCGATTCTCGATTGTCAAATTTGCATAAGTGTGTATCTTCAGATGTACTAACCTTTCGATTGTCCTTATTGATTTTTCTATTTCATCAATAGTCTATGGTACTTTGTTCTTCACAACATTAAATTGATCAATGTCATCATCATAATCATCCTTATCATCTTTATGTCTCAACCTTTGTGCTTTTTCCCTTCTTGGGCTTAGGTGCCTCTTCTTGTACTTCATCTGACTCAATGGCATTGAAATCTTGATTTTGTTCATCATCTTCACCGGCTATAGTCTGTTCCTTAGTATCATCAACTTATTTCTCTAATTCTTCATTAGTGATAACAAATTTTCATTTCAAATTCTTAACATTCTTGGTCTTCTTTCTACCCATTTTCTCAACTTGCAGTCCAATAGATATTCTAGTCTTAGCTTCATCATATGTTCCAAATCTCATGGAAGATTTTTCAATTGGTTCATTCAGTAGTTTCTCTATTTCCTTATAAGCTAAGTCTATGTCAAGTTCATAATTCATAGGAGGTAGCCATGCTGTCTTCGGTTGTACTGCTTTGATGAGTGTTGTGTCTGTGTCAACTACAAAACAAATGTTGTCTTTATACTTCTCTACAAATTGCATTGGTATTCTTGTTTGTTTCTCCATTCTTGCTTTGAACTTTGTAAAATAACCATTCATAATGGGTTCAAATTTTGTGCCTAGACTTGCAATGAATTCACCAATTTGCAATGTGATTGGTCAGTTTGTCTTCCATTTTACATTACCGACGAAGGGGAAAACTTTTTGGAGATAGAAAAAATGTACACAATAGTAGAGAACCAAACTTATATGTATTAGATCTTTATGATCTAATTGTCCTCATTTTTTCTTCCATTTTCCTCTGCAAAAACTCAGCTAGGTCAAGTTGAAAACCCTTCTTAACAATTTTATATGCAATATCAATAGCTCCACATGCAATGCTGTTAGGTCTGCTCGAATGGAATATTTTGTATATAATAACACATGCACCACATCTTAGTTGAGGATCATTGATAGTGTTGATCCGTAGAACTATACCATCCCACTCGACTCCTATTAGATTTTTGATTTCTGATCTAGGCGAGTTCCTTAGGGATTTTGTTTTATCTGTTGTAAGATACCCAGTTACTGCATGTATCACATATTTTCTTATCTTCTTTGATTCATCTAGCCAAATATTTCCATTGTGTACTTGGCTCAATACTATGCATACCCATTCTATTTTGAATTCCTTCAAGAAATTTAGGGAATTTTTTAACCCTTTGACTACCAGGTGTTTATTCCAACCCCACTGCCTGCCTCCCCTCTATCCATGCCCATTTCAGAGCTCCCACTTTATGTACAGGTGATAAGAATTTTGGGAATGATTATTGAATGTAGCTAAATTGTATTAATTTGATTTTACAAACCTTTCTACCATATGCATAATGCACAAAAACTTCAACATTCATGACAAGTTATGAAATCACATTCATTGAGGCATTCAAACGGTTCATGTCCCCTATTCATGCTTCCCTATTCTGTATACAAATATATTTTGGGGTGTATATTTTTAGTGTCTATAGATGCGTGTCTAGCCAGCTACTAACCATGAATTTATGAAGAAATTTTTAGCTTTATGTGTGTACCCAATAAGATTTTCAGTATCTATACATGCATTCATTAATTCCTATAGAACTTTTGGAATTTTATGAAGAAGAATCTGATTTGGAAACCACTACTCTTATATCCTTAAGTGTTTTACTGGTTGAAGATTCTAATTTTCTATAATTTCATTGGAAGAAGCTAAAAATGTTAGTCTTCTTTCCATTTTTTACTATGAATGTGTGAAGTTGGTGAAAGAATCATCTGTGGGACCGTCTGTCATAAAACTCCACGGTAAAGGAATCGTGTGGAATCATGTAATAATGAATTGTCAGTAGACCCCAACATCTATTAATTTTTTGTAACAGGTAACATTCCCTAATTATCTGTAATTAGTCAGTATATTCTGTTTGCTTGATTAAGAAACTTCAATGCCTAACAAAAAATGACATACAAGAGGCAGAAGATTGTGCCGTGACAACTGTATACATAGCCCACATATCAGATCTTTTTAAATTATTGCCTATTCTTGTTGAAATCTTTAACTTGCCTATCACTTTGAAGACCTTTTGGAATCTCAAAGTATCTCCAGAAACATACAAATTAAGTGTGAAACAAGAAATACCCTTGTGAGCCCATATTTTGTAAGAATCCATTAATCAAATTTTGAATTTGAGCTTGCATTCAAGAATGCATTAATCATATTTTATAAGAGTGTATTCAACATGCATGGTATTCATGTGATCACAATCTTTCGCCTCTTGTCTATCATGTTTCATTAGGCATTGAAGTTTCTTAATCAAGCAAACAAAAGATACTGACTAATTACAGAGAATTAGGGAATGTTGCCTGTTACATAATATTATTAGATGTTGGGGTTGGGGTCTACTTACAATGTATTATTACATGATTCCAACATGATTCCTTTACCATGGATTTTTATGACAGAGGGTCCCATGGATGATTCTTTCACCGACTTCACCCATTCATTGTGAAAAATAGAAAGCAGACAAACATTTTTAGCTTCTTCCAATGAAATTATAGAAACTCAAAATCTTCAACTAGTAAAACACTTAAGGATATAAGAGTAGTGGTTTCCAAATCAGATTCTTCTTCATAAAATTCCAAAATTTCTATAGGAATTGATGAAGGCATGTATAGATAATGAAAATTTGATTGGGTACATGCATAAAGATAAAAATTTCTTCATAAATTCAAGGTTAGCACCTGGATGGATGCATCTATAGACACTAAAAATCTATGCCCCAAAATAGATTTGTATACAGAATCGGGAAGCATGAACAAGGGACGTGAACTGCTTGAATGCCTCAACGAATGTGATTTCATAACTTGCCGTGAATGTTGAGGTTGTTGTGCATTATGCATATGATAGAAAGGTTTGTAAAATCAAATTAATACAATTTGGCCACATTCAACAACCGTTCCCAAGATTCTTCTTGCCTATACATAAAGTGGGAGCTCTAAAATGGGCATAGACAGAGGGGAGGCGGGCAATGGGGTTGGAGGAAGCAGAGTAATGCATGAGGGAGGGAGGGAGAAAGTAGGTGGTTGGAAGGTGAAGGATTGAGCGTGGGTGGAGGAGTAGTTGTGGAGTAGGGTTTTGGCTTCATGGTGGTGCGGGAGGTGGGGAAGGTTGGCATAGGTTTTAGGAGAAGCAGTAGGGAGGGTAGCACGGGAAGCTTGCGTGGGTGTTGTGTGAAGGTGGGAGCAGGGTGGGGAAGGAAATGA
>MU225460.1:3359273-3369957 GCA_018584345.1 Thuja plicata
GAGGTGGGGGGTTGTTAGCGCAGGCGGAGGTGGGGAGGTGAATGGGGTGGGGCGGTGTAGGATGTAGTGGGTTGCTGTGCAGCACGAGGGGAGAGTTTGGTGAAGGGAGGATGGGGTGGGTACTATGGTATTTTTAATCCCACATGTATGTAGGGGTGCAAAAATAGGTTCTTTTTAAACAAACCTTAGAATATGTAAAGCAAAGAAAAGAAAATGGGTGTGGTTTGACGCTTGGCATTCAACGGTTAATTTGTAAAGTGTACATGATGTTATAAACTTCGGGTAGAATAATGGAAATTGGTGTATAAAAGTTGGAAACAAAATATTAATTTTTACAAAACAAAAAAAAATTACCTTCTTCTATCTTGGTTTACCTTCTTCTATCTCGGTCTGCATGCAGATAGAAAAATTGCCTTGATTTGCGTGTAGAAGGTTGTACGACCTTTGTTTGCAATTTTTTTTTGCCATAGAATCAATTTTGAGCGAATATGGGCATATTTATAGTTGTTTTGAACCGAAATGATGACCCAGACGCGATGGTGGGCTCAGATTCAGCTCAAAAGGAATGTATAAAATGATAGAAAATAGAATTGAAAGAAAATGTAAAGTATGAGGCTATAAATTGATTTCTTCTGCCCCACAGTGGGCACCATAAATGTATGTGTTAAATGTGGCCTTCTTATTTATCCATACACTTCAACATGGTCATTGTTCACTAGTCACATACAAGAATGGATATGAAATTATCCATCCTACATGCCTACGTGAGTCGACCTGTTGCCTCCTATCTAGCTGTAGTTTTTGAATGGCTCTCAGAATCAAGAATCCAACAACCTAGACCATTACTAGAACAGAGGATTTAAGAAAATATGTAAATGCAAAGCTACATGAGAGAGATAATTTTATTTTAGAAATGAATGTGTAAGCTAGATTAATCTACCAAATGAATGCAAGATTAATCTATGAAAAGAGAGACTAAGCTAAGCATAAGAAAGATACAAGCTAATCTAGAAATGAACAAGGATTATTCAAATTAAGATTTTCTTGGAATAAAGTTAAACTATGAATGTTTAATCTAAAAAAATGATATTAAGCTATAGCAACAAATCTCTAATAGTAATGTATTCAACTAGCAATTTCGCAAATTATAGATTAAAAGACTAGTTTGAATGAGAGCTGAGAGAGTTATTTTATAGATTGAGAGTCTGTTCAGAATAGAAAGTTTCCTTTGAGAGAAACAGTTAACTTATTGAAATCTAGTTGAGAATAACAAGTTTCTTTTGAGAGAAACAATCAACTGTTGTCGTTTTGAGTTTAACTGATTTGTTTCTCTTTTAAATCACAGTTAACTCAAATTTTTTATTTCTAAATTGGAGAGAAGATTTAATTAAATAAATAGAGTATGACCTTATAAATGTATTTTCTCAATTATTTGAACAATTAAGTTCAATTATTGAAATGAGGATGTTTATTTAATAATCAAATATTATTTAATTCCTTTTTATGTATTTTAGCTAAAAGGGTGAATTTAATTTAATTAAAGTGCTAGGACTTTGTAATTAAATTAATTAGATTATAAGGTTTATTTAGCTAATTATAATTGATATTTAGGAATTAAATATAGTATGTGATTAATGCAGATTTAGGGTTTTCTACATTTGAAATTTAAGTCAAGTAGAGTTAGTCGAAACTCAAAATTGCCTAGTACAATAGGACTTTGATAAATGCAACAAAATTGGTTGTGGTTGCAAGATGCCAATTTTGGGGTGTTACATTTTTCCCCTCTTTGAATTGATGTGTGAGAAACACATTGATTAAAAGAATAGTCTAATGTCTGAAGCATAGAAGAATAGTTGAAATTAATTTTGAGAATTGACAAAGTTTTCAGAGCCATCTCCAGAACAAAGTTTAACTCTCTGAAGTCTAGGTTAGATTGTTGAGATGTCAGTTAAATTGAGTTTTTTAGAGCCATCTCTAGAACAAAGCTTAACTCTCAAGGATCTGAGTTAGATTTCTCAAATACCTAATAGATTTCCACCTTTTAATAGATTGTCCTCAGAACGAGGCTCAATCTTCAGGAGTCACGGTTAGATTACCCCAATACCTATCCATTTGAAAGATAGTCAGTAGAGATTTGTAGGACTGTCCCCAGAATGAAGCTTAGTCCCCTAATATCTAGGTTAGATTGCCCAGATACTAGCTAGATTGAGTTTCAAAATCATCTCCAAAATGAAGCTTGATTTTCAGAAGCCAGGGTTAGACTGCCCCAATTCCTAATAGATGAGATTTTGAGAATCATCTCTAGAACGGAGCCTGACCCTCAAGGACCTGAGTTAGATCAATCAGATACCAAATAATGAGATTTCAAGAATCATCTCTAGAATGAAGCTTGATACTCAAAAGTCAAGGTTAGATTGCCCCGACACCTAATAGATGACAAGATATAAGGAATATAGATGCCCCTAGTGATTCAATATTGCATAATACCCAGTTTTGACTATGAATTATGAAAACTGAACATGCCCCAAGTGATGAGATACCCCTCACAATGAGGATTTTTAAAAGTTAGATTAGATTGATTAATATAGATTTGAAGTAATTCAATGATGTAATCATCCTGCCCCCTCGGGAGCGAAATAGAAAGATGACACATCATAATGAAGATTGAAAGTGATAAATCACAGATAGATTGTTGAATCGAAAGTCAAGAAGAACTTAGAATAGATTACAGAAGAATCTGGAAGATTCAGGAGCAAGTTTGAGCGATTTCAAGGTCTGTTGACCAAGTTTGACCAGGGTTGACTAGAGTTGACTAGAGTTGACTAGAGTTGACTTTTGAGGAAAAATTAGATGATATTGAGAAAATATTGATTATATATGACTTTGACAAGAAAGCAATGTCAGAAAGTTGACTGCACAAGTGTCCGATTACGTCGGTCCCAAAAATTTTAAAATGTGATTTTGAGCTATATATGAGTGTTAGGTTTTGATTTTAATCCCAAAAATGGAAGAATTTTGAAAATTAGATTCCAGTTCAAAGCATTTGGAATTGAAGAGCAAGAGTGAGGATCAAACACTTGGGGAGTAGTAATGAAGCTAGAATGGTGAAGAAGAACCCCTCATCGTACAAATCAAGGAGAACACAATGAAGTGAACACCAAAACGCTGTCTAGAATGCAAGTCTAGAATGAATGTGCAATCTTATGCTAGATGCAATGAAAGTGCAATCTTATGCTAGATGCAATGAAAGTGCAATCCTATGCTAGATGCAATCCCTAGGACGTGGTTGTTGGACCCATTGGAACAATTATCATCATAGAGCATTTTTGGAACATCAGAGTCGATACAATCCTTACTGGTGCCACTACAACTATAAGAATATGAATATGAATTTCATCAGATAAGATATGGGAAACTAACGTAAGCATCGGGGCACAAAATCTGAGATGACCTAAAAATTGTTCCAGTTTGATATAGTAAGAGTATACTAGTAAACAAGAAGAGAAAGAACAGTTCAGGACATAATTCTTACCTCACCAACAAGCAGTAGACAAAGAAAAGATAAACGAAATCAATGAGAACAAGCTTCATACAAAGAGAAATTCAATCATAGCTCAACATGTTTCAAATTTTTTGAATTTGTAGATGTATAAGGGTGTTGAAAGACACCGTTGTGCTTGTGAGTTATTTGTATTTGATTACCATCAATCTGCTGTTTACATTTGCAATATCCAATGTGTGTTGAGAAACATAGATGTATCCAGAGATAGTGTTAAGAAAAACTATTTGACTGTGGTGTTGAGAAACACCTGTTTGTGTTAGTAGTGATTTTTCCTTCAAAAATGACAAGATTAATGACTCAAGTGTGATCCAAAGATATGATCAAATTTGGGGACCTATGCCCCTAGTGAGATTCTGAGAGCCATCTCTAGAATGGATCTTGATCCCCAGGGATCTGAGTTAGATTTCTCAAATACCTAATAGATGATATTTTGAGAATTATCTCCAGAATGAAGCTTGATCCTTAGGAATCCAGGTTAGATTGCCTCGACACCTAATAGGTTGAGATTTTGAGAATCATCTCCATAATGAAGCTTGATCCTCAGGGATCTGAGTTAGATTGCTCAAAAACCTAATAGATTAAAATTTTGAGAATAATCTCCAGATTGAAGCTTGATCCTCAGGGATCTGAGTTAGATTTCTCAAATACCTAATAGATTAAAATTTCAAGAATCATCTCCATAATGAAGCTTGATCCTCAGGGATCTAAGTTAGATTGCTTAAATACCTAATAAATGAGATATAATTGGGGACCCATGCCCCTAGTAGCAAACATCGATGACTAACTTGACTCATACTGTGAGGAAAAACTTGATTCGGTTGCCTCCAGGTTATGATTCTGGATCGGTTTCAAGTCAGGAGGGTTCTCAGAAGAACTAGAGTGTCATGAAAGTGACTAAAAGATATGTACAAACTAAAGAAAAGGATCACCAAGACTAAATATTGATAGATAGAGCATTGAGTACGACTCCAATTTTATTTATTGATGTAAAAATGTAGATATATTTCATTTTTGAGAAATCTCATCAGTACAACAATAGTAGGCAGATGCAGTGAGAACCACTGGTGACTGACGCAAGAGAAATTCTCAAGTAGAAAGATCTTAGTGATAGCTAGGCATCAGAAGGAAGACATAGTGAGAACCACTGGTGACTAATGTGAGAGAGATTCTCAAGTAGAAAGATCTTAGTAATATCTAGGCATCAATAGGTAGACGCAGTGAGAACCACTGGTGACTAATGCGAGAGAGATTCTCAAGGAGAAAAATTTGAATAATAGCTAGGCATCGGTAGGAAGATGTAGTGAGAACCACTGGTGACTAATGCAAGAGAGATTCTCAAGTAGAGAAATCTGAGTAATAGGTAGGCATCAGCAGACAGACACAGTGAGAACCACTGGTGACTAATGTGAGAGAGATTCTCAAGTAGAGAAATCTAAGTAATAGCTAGGCATCAACAGACAGATGCAATGAGAACCACTAGTGACTGATACAACATAGATCCCAAAAAGTAATAGGATAGTGCCCCCTAGACCAGGAAGTTTTTCCCTAGAGTACAAATAGTTTCAATTGAGTTTTCGAGGGTCATCTTCAGAATGAAGCTTGACTCTCAGGAATCTAAGTTAGATTGCCCAGATACCTAGCAATGATCACCTTTTAAAAAGACTATCCCCAGAATGAGGCTCAATCTTCAGGAGTCAGGGTTATATTGCCTCGATACCTATTCATTGAAAAATAGTTGATATAGATATTTTTGGTTGATGCATCAAAGTTCCTATTGCTAGGTTTTCACCAAGATGATCAATTTTTCAGGACTTTTATGATTTTTAGATTTTTTTAGGTTATTTTGCAATTTTTAAGATTGTTAAGATTATTAATCTCAAGAAAGACCACATTGATTTTCCCCCAATGTCTAGCAAGGTGGAGGAAATTAGAGATGGACTAGAAAGCTGATGGATGAGGTGAATAGACAATCATCGATGAAGAGGGCAAATGCGACCATCAAGGACAGTCTCCTCAAGATTACCCAATCTAGGGAAAAATGAATATAGCAATATAGGCTCATGGAGTGGTGCTAGATAGCATATAGGATGGTGACCAGATGTCATGAAATCTTGTTGTCCAAAAGAGTGGACATGTTAAGAGACTTTTGAGAAACAATTTTTCATTTTTTTTCGTTCTTCATTTTGATGAAGACCAAGGGGTCAATTAGATAGGATAGAGCTATCATAGCGCAATCAAGATAAGGGGTGATGGAGGTATAAGTGAAAGTTTTGGATTATGGAGAAAAGGATGCTTAGAGATAGGAAGCATAGGTTTGGGATAAGAAAGATGATGATAGGGTGTCATAGATGAGAGCAAGTGAATATGTTGATGGAAATGATAATGGATGTCAAGATGCATAGTGTTCATGGATAGGATCAACCTTGTCAAGTTAATAGGAAGGACCTGTTGGAATTATATTGAGATGATGTACTGAGAGGGGAGGGGTGAATCTGTACCTCTAAAACTTTTCTTGGTTAGCTCATTAACCCTTAGTCATCAGTTTGTAATTTATCTTATCTAACAGTTCATCTTTCTTTATGCATATGAAATCATATCATACATTCTTTTGATATGTAACAATAATAGAAACATTCATGAAAATAGATAACACATGACACAAGATATGATATCGCAGAAAACTCCTATTAAGGAAGTAAAAACTGCGGTGGGGATTGTTACCCACAAACTTCACTATCTGCAGATAAGAAGGGGCCGGTTAAGGCTTACATTTGGTCACTTCTGATGACCTACCCTGTTAGGAGTATTACAGTGGAGATATGTTAAGATCTACTTTGTTTGAAGCTTTAGCAACACTATTAAGTGTGCACTCTTTTAAGAGATTTGGAAAGAATGATTAAGTCCACCTTCTACAAAAGGATTTTAGATGTGATGCACTTGTTAGAATGCAACTACACAAGTCTTTGATCTGATGATAAATGCAATATTAAATTGCTGATAACAGATCCTATAAAGCTTCATACATTTAAGTAATCATCCTTTCATGATTGAATAGTACCTTTGTCTTCTCGTCGGTAGCCTCTGTGTGTTCTTGATAACTGATATACTCTATTTCTAATCTTTGCATGAATTCCACCTTCTAATCCTTAGATGCTCTTTGTGGCTATCAATAATAAGAATTCATCTACTCACAATTGATTATGAACATCTATTTATACAAATTTAGGTTCAATTCTTGATTCATGCAGCGCAAGTTAACTCTAGATCCAAGGTTTACAACTTGACCTTGATCTTTAGTTAGATATGATTTTTATCTGTTAGGATGCTTTAAAGCATTTACATAAATCTTGCATGACCATCTATTATGATTTAAAACAAAACAAAACTCTATAAATAGAATTACATTGTTTTAATCATTGTGTAAAACTCAGATCCACAATTTGCGGGTTCTTGATCTGTCTGTCCATTCTGATGGTTGGTTTTCTTGATCATCGGTGTTCCTTTCTTGAACTGGTTGTCAGGTATGCCTTTTCTATTTCTGTCAGGTTAGTTCTGTAAACTGTGTCGCTGGTAATACTTGTGTTCACCGGTGATGCCTGTGGTCACCGGTAATGCTTGTCACTTTTATACTTAGCATTTTTCTCAAAAATCTTTGTTCTGTCGGGTATGCTTGCATTTCACCGGTACTGCTTTTGGTTCACTGGTAATGCATGTTGTCTATCGGTAATGCTTTCTGTCTATGTTTTTTAGTGAGTATACTAATGGAAAAATAATGTCATCAATCTCCCACTTTGACATTAGTATCAAAAACATGATATGTGAAACATACTGAGTGTATTAGTATGTACACCTGTGCATACTTCTTCCTTAGTCATTTGAATGACTCCCCCTATGTATATGCCAGTAAGTGTAAGTATATATATATATCCTTTATCTTTTCTTTTTCAACTGATATATGTATTGTACATAACTATATACATTGCCTTTCCTCCTTTTTTGATTCTAAAGGCAAAGGTACTTACAAATTTTCAAAAAGGTGGGAATGTCAGGATTTGACTTCCTCCATCATTTTTTTCCATTTCTCCTTCAGAATTTCTAGAGCCATGTGCTCTAGTGAAATCCTTACATGGATATCATAGATGCTATCTACTTCAGACATCTCTAGGGTTGCTATCATATTTCTTACTTTAGAAATATGCTGCTGCAGAATTATAAGATTTGGTAGAATGTGTGCTTGAAGCTCTGTGATCTCACCTCTGAATTGAGTCTCAACATCCCATACTTCTTGCCTTAGCCTATTTGCCTCAATGAATGTGTCATGATGTGCCTTTATGTTGTTGGCTTGTGAGGTTAGGCTTTGTGCACTATGTGTGACATTTGAATCAATTTCTGCTAGTTTGTCAATGCTTTCTTTTCCATATTTCTCTAGTGTGCACATTTTCTGAACTAAGGTGATTGCTTCAGCAATCATTGGCTCTAATTCATCACTGAGTTCTAAGAGCTTTACCTTGTTTAGTGCCACTTCTTGGCTGATTTTATCAATTAGCTTGAATTGATATTTCTTTTCTGCTTGCTCTTTGATTGCTTGATTTGCCTCTATCCCTTGTTTTGTAATAGCGTCGGCGAGTACAACAATTTTTTCCTTGACCAAAGTATTTTCATCAATTTTCACTTCAGGAACTAGTTGGTGGAGTATCTCTTTAGCCTTGTCAAGTGCCATGTTTTCTCTGTGTGTTTGGATCATCTTCTTCTGTATGGATTTCCTCTGATAGAGCACTCCAAACTCTTGAAGTTTGTCACTATCCAATGTGGTTATGTCCCAGTTTGGAACTTCAATGACTTCATCAAGTGTCACAGCCAATATATCCTTCTTTACTATTTTCTTCTTCTTGTTCTTTGGCTAGGTGGTAGTGGTAGATTGATGTAATACCATTTGTAAGGCTTGAGACTGGGTTGACTTAGTTGGTGAGTGTTTATAGGATGAGACATCCTTTTGTATCTGTTCAGTGTTCACCGCACGGTTTGGTGAAGATGTCTCCTCACGTACCTTAGGTGTATCTGCAGATGAATCTTCTTTTTGTTTTATATCCTCATTTCTCTTAACTTCCTCACTCTTATCTTGCTCTTCAACCTTTCTTGATGTATCCTCTATTTTTTTATCTGCCTCTTGTTGTTGTTCTTTCGATACATTTGGCTGATCATTGGTTACATCCTTCATTTCAGTGTTTGTATCCTTAGGGGTGTTGGATGCACCTTGGTTTTCATCGGTACCCATATCCTTGGGTATATCATCATCTTTCTTAGATGATTTATCTTGGCTTGACTGTATATCAATAGCATCAATTAATATATGCATATTTGTTGGTGTATTGACAATTGCAGTGTCAATAGCTATGTCCTGTTTGTCGGTCTTACCCTCTACAGTATTGATGTTTTCATCTTTTTGGATCTCTGCTGTAGGATCTTTTCCTGTAATGGTGTCAACAATGTTTTCTAACCATGAATCATCATTCATATCAACATCTAAGTTACCCTTTATTGAAAGTTCCTCTTTGGTAACTGCTTCATCCTCCAAGGTAATGTGGATGGGGCTATCTTGTACTTGATCATGTTGGCCATCTTTTGACCAATCTTCATCTATAATATCTGTTTGTTTTTGGCCTATGATCTGTACTTCTTCATTCTCCAACTCAACTATTGAGTGACCTATTATGTTGATAGGTTCCTTTTTAGGACTGCTTTCCTCATCAAGTTTTAGTAATCCACTCCATATTTTGTGAGTGTCTTCTTCTAGCTCTATAATCTTTCCTTGAAGAAATTTGTAAGCTCTCAATTTTGGTGAGAATTTCTTTGTATATTTCTCCATTACTTCATTGATTTCTTCTTTTGTTGAATCAACATGCATAAGAGAGACTAATACTCTTTCTCTTATCCTCTTCTCCTCATGGAGTGCAAAAGTGAATCTAGAGGATATCTTATCCAAAAGTTCTTGTGGAACATCTTGTCTTGTGAAGTGTAGCGGGACATAATAATGTCTGCACATTTTAAGTGCATCTTCAATCTTATTTTTTTCTTCTATATCCCATCTTAACCATTTCCTAATTTTTGGATGTCCAACAGATGCAGCTTCAGAAATGTACTTACATATGCTATCAATGTCATCAGATGGAGATGTAACCTTTGCTTTTTCCTTTGCAAGCTTGACAGTGTCAGGTTCATCCATTGTTGTATCTTCTAATTCTTCATCTGTCTGAAATACTTTCTCCTCTTTGCAGGTGCCCTAGCTGGTTGTTTAGCCTTTGTAGGTGCAAGTTTCCTCTTGTACACCTTCCCTTTTACCACAGGAGAGGGAATAGAATCTTGTGCTGTTTGGCTTCTAGTTCTAGCCTTTTTAGTTGGAGGAGGAGGTGGTGAATCAGATTTCTCTTCCTCTAATTCCTGTTGCTCTTCTGTTTCACCAATGGGAATCTGTTCCTCGATGTCTTCCTCCTTACTTTTTTGTTCCTCCTTACCTTCTTGTTCCTCCTTGCCTTCTTTTTCCTCTTTACCCTCTTCTTCTTCTTCACCATCAGAAGATATATTCAAGTTCTTTTTCAAATTCTTGACCATTCTTTTAGACTGCTTGACAGCCTTCTTGACAACAAGAGTTGATTTAATTTTTAGTTTGGATTCCTCATAAGTGCCAAATCTCAGTTGTTTGTTGTCAACAGGTTCATTTAGTAATGCCTAAATGCATTCTATTACTAATCCAATTTTAATTTGACAATCAAGATTTTCAAGCCATGATTTCCTAGGAACTACAGCTTGAATGTACGTGAAATCTATATCCACCATAAAACAAATATCTTCTTTGTATTCCTCTATCAGACTTTAAAGAATTCTACTCCTAGCTTGTAGCATTTCCTTAATGGCTTTGAAATACTCATGCATGACATTGTCAAAGTCTGTACCAAGTGATTCTATGAATTCACTTATTTGCATGGTGATTGGTTTACTTGTGTCCCATGCTACTTTTCCTATTGAAGGAAAGTACTCTTCGAAGTAGAAGAATATACACATTATAAGGGAACCAAACTTACATGTGTTTTTCCTTGAGGACCTTATGGTGCACATGTTCTCCTC
>MU225460.1:3372009-3384591 GCA_018584345.1 Thuja plicata
ATCACTTTGGATCTGCACTCATGTGCCTTGTGTCCTTTCTTTTGACAATTATAACAATTACCAATAAAAGTAGATTGTGCTTGAGAAATACCTTTCATTTTGCTTCTACAGATGTTTGAGGTGTGGCTTGGTTTTTCACAGTGATTGCATGACAGCTTCTTAGATCTTTGGGTTGTGAAAGCATTCCTCATATCAGATTGATTAGAGGATTCTCCATTCTTGTTGTATCCCAATCCTGTGTAGTTGTTGACTCTTCTTTGTCCATCAAAAAAATCATCCATCCTTTGATTTCTATCCTCAGCCTTTTTGATTAATTCATTGTGTTGATTCTGGATTTTGATTTCATACTTCAATTTCTTGTTCTCTTCTCTTAGCTCACCAATGATCTGTATTATTTCAATGAGTTCTATATTTAATCTGTTTTCTTCTTGACTCATAAGAATAATCTGGTTGGTAACCTCGTGGTGATGCTCAGTGAGTCTTTGAATTTTTGATTCTTTCTCTTGTAGTTTCTTTGTAATTTTCCTCCTATCATCAATGGCTAGTGTTCTTTCATTTTCAGCTTTCCTTGCATCGTTTATAACATCAATCATTTTTACCATTTGAGTTTCTTGACCAATTTGCAGCATCTTGATTTGATCTGTCAAATGTAGATTGATCTCCTGCATACTTGCAATTTCTTCAACTGATGCGTTTGAAGCTTTGCACAATGATGATTCTGCTGTTTCAAATTATTCTTGTATTTCCATTTCTTTGTAGTCTTTCTCATTCAACCTGGTTGCCATAATCTATCTTTCATCAAGAAGTTTTCTTAGTTTTATCTTTGCCTCCTTATACTGCTCAAAGTTTATTTGCATTTGTAACTGCTCATTCTCAATAGTCATGTCCAGTCTGAACTTTTCCATTGCTCCGATCTTTTCTCTCAAGTTTTTAAGCTTTTTAAGAGAGAGACTTAGCTCTGATACCAATTGTTGGAATTATATTGAGATGATGTACTGAGAGGGGAGGGGTGAATCAGTACCTCTAAAACTTTTCTTGGTTAGCCCATTAACCCTTAGTCATTAGTTTGTAATTTATCTTATCTAACTATTCATATTTATTTATGCATATGAAATATTATCATACATTATTTTGATATGTAACAATAATAGAAACATTCATGAAAATAGATAACACATGACACAAGATATGATATCACAGAAAAATCCTGTTAAGGAAGTAAAAACTGCGGTGGGGATTGTTACCCACAAAATTCACTATCTGCAGATAAGAAGGGGCTGATTAAGGCTTACATTTGGTCACTTCTGATGACCTACCCTATTAGGAGTATTATAGTGGAGACCTATTAAGATCTACTTCATTTGAAGATTTAGCAACACTGTTAAGTGTGCACTCTGTTAAGAGATTTGGAAAGAATGGTTAAGTCCACCTTCTACAAAAGGATTTTAGATGTGATGCACTTGTTAGAATGCAACTAAATAAGTCTTTGATCTAATGATAAATGCAATCTTCAATTGCTAATAATAGATCCTATAAAGCTTCATACATTTAAGTAATCATCCTTTCATGATTGAATAGTACCTTTGTCTTCTCGTCGGTAGCCTTTGTGTGTTCTTGATAACTGATATACTCTATTTCTGATCTTTGCATGAATTCTACCTTCTGCTCCTTAGATGCTCTTTGTGGCTATCAATAATAAGAATTCATATACTCACAATTGATTATGAACATCTATTTATACAAATTTAGGTTCAATTCTTGATTCATGCAGTGCAAGTTAACTCTAGATCCAAGGTTTACAACTTGACCTTGATCTTTAGTTAGATATGCTTTTTATCCATTTGGATGCTTTAAAGCATTTACATAAAGCTTTCATGACCATCTATTATAATTTAAAAAAAAAAAAAACTCTATAAATAGAATTACATTGTTTTAATCATCATGTAAAACTTAGATCCACAATTTGTGGGTTCTTGATCTGTCTGTCAGTTCTGATGGTCAGTTTTCTTGATCGTCAGTGTTCCTTTCTTGAACTAGTCATCGGGTATGCCTTTTCTATTTATGTTGGGTTAGTTCTGTAAACTGTGTCACCGGTAATGCTTGTGTTCACCAGTGATGCCTATGGTCGCCGGTGATGCTTGTCACTTTTATACTTAGCATTTTTCTCAAAAATCTTTGTTCTGTCGGGTATGCTTGCATTTCACCAGTATTGCTTGTGGTTCATCGGTAATGCATGCTGTCTGCTGGTAATGCTTTCTATCTAGGTTTTTTAGTGAGTATACTAATGGAAAAATAATGTCATCAGGAACATGGATGCTCATGTGCTAGTTGAATCTAATATATGATGGATAAGATGACATGGAAGGAACTTTAACCCAAGTGAAGAGTGGAAGTAGGAGGAATTACGCATGACACCTATTTGCTAGGTTTTCATCATGGTAATTTTCCAAGGTGCCATAAGAAGTAGTTTTCACCATAGGACAGATTAATTTATCTTTACTTTTGCTACCAAGGTGCCTGTTTACCAGCTTTTCACCAAGGCAATTTTTTTCTTTTTTTGATTTGATGGAGGAACTTAAGCTTCTCATTCTATAGATAATGCTCCTTTGAAGGATATACTATGATGGGCCAAGACCATTGAAAGTATGTTCAAAGAAGCTAATAGGGTGATGGTAGAGAAGATTGATATGGAGGATAAGGGAGATAATATCCAAGCATTTATGCAATGGAGTGGATGAGAGAAATAAAAGGAATGTAAGGACCCAATATGGAAGGATAATAGGTAGGGGTAGGATATTGGGTGCGGTAGTGAGATTTTAGTGTAGGAAAGATCAACATCGACACACATCTTGAAGGATAGTGGAATGATAGAGGAAAAGTGTGTGAAATGGATTTAGGTTGTGATATGGATCTTGGTACACGAGGACCCAAGATGGATGAAGAAGTATTCAAAACAATGGATTTTGGGACATAAGGACCCAAAATAGGTTTACGAGATGAAAAATGTTTGAAAGGAGATGGAGTGGAAGCCTTTGGAAGCTTGGATGCCAATTCTAATTTTTCTTTTGTGTTGAATTATTTTAAGAGTGAAACAAGAATCCACATAGATTTTGATATTCCTTTGCTTTTGGACAATTTAGAATGTAGTTCTTCCACGATGGATTTAGGAACCCATATTTTATTTGATGTTATTCTTTGCTTGGATTTAGAATGCAACTCTTCCATGATGGATTTAAGAACCCATGTTTGCTTTGATATTATTCTTTTCTTAGTGGACCTTTGCAGTCTCTTGAGTATTTCCTTTTTCTTTGTAGTCACATGCCAATTAGATGGGACATAGTGATCTTCATATGTATGTGGATTCTTGAAATTCAGATTTTTTAATTGCACATCCAAATTGCTTCCAAAAGACTTGGGCATTGTGGATGAATAAGATAGATATGGCTGGTCCATATGTATTGGTTGATAGGGATAATTCAAGGATGTATGTGTTTGTTGATCTTGATAGGAGATAGGGTAAGCAAATGACAAGCTAGTATTGATAGGCATGTTAGATGGAGGGTTATAAGTACCCAATATAGATGGAAGGTTTGACGGTTGGAGCTTTGGGATATAGGGACCAAGGATGGATTTGGAAGATGGAGAAGGATGATGTTTACATTTGAATGGAGGAATATAAAGTGTGGAGGGGATATCAACATCTTTAGAGTGAGCTACATAACCAAGGCTCTTCTCTTTAGAATTCATCTTTATATAAACAAGAGCATGAGTAGCTTTGATATGAGCAGTTGAAGCTTGATGGGATTTATTGTGATGCAAAGGATTTAGAGAAATGATAGTTTTTGGATATGGAAGAGCACGACAAGGAGATAATGTGATGCTATGATCTTGACAAGGATCATTAGATGGTTTACAAAGTGTACTTTTCTCTTGATTATCAATAGGTTCCTTAGAGATGGTGGAAAGGATATCTTGATCTTGCTTGGGAGATGGATAAGATATAGGAGATGTAAGAGTTTCTTCTAGGAGGAAATGGAAGGGGATGATATAATCATCATGGGAATCTTGAGATATGCGACTTTGGTCGACCATTGGATAAGGATGGATGGTGTCTTGATCTTGATCATTATTGATATTTGTTTCTTCACACTTTGGATTATCTCCTTGACATGAAACCACTTCTAAGGATGAGGTAGGAATGTTTTATTGCATGAAGGATTCTTGACACGCTGATGGAGAATCCTTTGGAATAGGAATGATAAGTTTTGAAGTACATGGAAGCTTTAGGTCTATGATCTTTAAAGTCTAAGAAAAGCTTGCATCTATATGCTGATTAGATTGGATCTCTTTAAGAGGTAGTCCTTGAGGGTAGACATAGTCAACATTAGGCTCAATTATTGATAGATATGGTTTGTCTGGCTGGGAAGCTTTAGGAGATAGATGAATGGTGGAAGAAGTAGATGTGATATGGGAACCATTTCTAGACATGGATTCCTAACATTGATCATGCTTGAGATTAGTAGCTTCACTAGATGATTCATTAGGATAATCCAATTCAATTATGCCATCATCTATGATATCTTGGAATTTATGTTTCAACTCCATGCAAGATGAATTTTTATGCTTGTTATGTCAATGATATGCACAATAGGGACTCAATAATATGAATCCACATGATGTGGCTTGAGGCAACGTGATGAGATTATGCTCAAGAAGTTCTTGCAATGCTGATGGATAAGATTGTACCAAAGGAGTAAAGACTCTCTCTAAAGGATAATTAGACACATCTTGACTTGTAATATCCTTCTTTTGTGGAGAGAAAAGACTTTCATCTGATTCTGTCATAGTTTCCTCTACATTCTCTTGATCAAAGATAGGATTGTCATAAAACTATTCTTGATCAAAGATGGGATTGTCATACCAAGATTTATCCATGTTGGAAGGATGTGTGGAGATGTGAGAATCATGATCAAATAGCAAAGGATAGGCTGATCTTAATGAGGATTCATCAGATGAAGTATCCTTGTCCTTCTTGTTCAATTCCTAAAGTTCAGATTTCAAAGATTCAAGCTGTTGTGATAAAGTTTCCATATGAATCTCTTCTTTTCTTTTAGACATTGTAATATTGTCTTGATGCACTTGCTTAGAAGATTGAAGAGGGTATGATGAATTGATTGATTGAATGATAGGTGTTGAAGTGATATCTAAAGTGCAAATTAAGTCCAAGACCAAAGGACAAAGGAGATAATGTCCAACTAAGACAGAGATAGAAATGACTCTGATCTTGAGTCAAGGTTGACGAACCTGCTTTCACAACTCAGGATAAGGACAACATAGAAAAAAGGTGATAAGATTGAAATAAATAATGGGTCACTTGGACAAGAAAAACAAAGTTAGATTGTAAGACAACAATATTCAGACTGTCAACAGATTGAAGTCAAAAGAAAGATGAGTAGTGATGTCGATGACAACATAGATTTGTGAAAATTCAGACATAACCTTCATAGCAGAATACAAAATTAGACAATAAGCTGATAGATTCTCAGTGTTTTGATAGTAGATATAGAAACTTGGAAAAGAGTTTGACAAATAACACCTAGAAGTGCAGATTTGGAATCTGAATGATCCGTTTGATGTTTGTTTTGAATGTTTGTATGTCTGTTTTGATGTTTTGATGCCTCACCCATGCAAGACACATCAAGCAAAATAGTTTTTGAAAAAAGCATAGAGAAACCACAATCCTAGGTAAGCCAAGGTAATATCTACTAAATTTCCACTTGAACCGAAGTTCAGCCACACCTACGCATAGCGGACAACTTAGAATCTTGGAGGCACGAGCTCCTCCTTATAGTGCACTCACTTCTCAGGCACACCAAGCTTTGAATCCCAAGGGTAATGACTTCCCAAGGGACTGTTGTCTCTAATAAGAGCTGTGAAAGTGTGGGATGTCTTAGTTGGTCTTTGACCTTTCGGGCTAGTAGATAGAGGGATTTTGGTTACTAGCACAAAGAGTTTTAGTCAAGGCATCCATTCAGGTGGTTATACTTGCGGCATATTAGCTTTATTATGGAGGCCTCCCAACCTACAAAAGTTAAACTCTGTAGGTTTTTACACACCACAAGGGTACTAAGGGGGATCTTCTTCCCGGTATAACATATTTAACACCTGTTCACTATGACACTAATCATAATGACATTTTTTATATATCGGTTCGGAAGGGCTTGGCTTTAGCCTGTTACCAGTTGGACAATCCACTCTCACCGGCTCTGATAAAGCTTTGGGGAGGTAGCCATGCTAAAGGATTTGTATGGATTTCTCTTTCACCCAAGATTCACGAAGGCGAGGGGAGAGGATACATCCATGCAATTCCTTGGGATTACAAAACTAGAAGACACTTCAAACACATAATAAGGTGACAATGATGTTTTTGGATTTCTGATCATCCCAAAAGGGCAAGAGCATAATTTCCTGACATTATTTCCATCCCTAAAACACCAAATAGAAGTTCATTTTAAAAAGTCTTGCATGTGCGTTCCTATTTTAATAAAAAAAATAAAATGCAAGCACAATGTTTAGCATTCTATCAATCAAGGCAACTTGAAATATGATTGGTTAGTAGTCTGTGTTTTAGTCTTCTTTTTCAACGTCTTGCAATCCACTATTAGGCTGTAATCAACAAGATAAGCCAGAGAACAACAAAGCCCAAAACTCGTTAGTGTTAGAAAAATAAAAAAATTATAAATTTGATTAGATATTCAAAAACTCGATGAGAAATCATGCACTTTCAAAAAAAATTGCACCCAAAAATGTTACTGCATGAGTTCGTACGAGGCTCTAGAAGCTGCAAATCAGAGGATTAAGCAAGTACAGTCACCAAAAGGTACAATTTCTGGTAAAACTAGAAAATAACTTCACCACAGTGATCCTTACAAAATTATACCCCAAATAAAAAACAAATGCTCCAAAAAAGGACTTGAAATGAGCATGTTATGAGGTTTTCAAGTTGGATTGTAAAACCAAAAAAGCATATGGTGAAGGAATTTAAAAAAAAAATAAAATGCTGCTAATGTCATCAGTATATGAGGATAATTTTGACAGTCTGTAGGCCATCACGAAAAGCCAATAATACTACTAAAAAAGTGCCCGACGACCGTCAATTTTAAAAAGGACATATTGGGGATTGGGTGGCGATTGGGTTTTAGAACATGCTATGGGTACCACTAAAAAAGTTGGAATAAGCACGACAATGTTCTACAAAACACCCCAAAATGTGTGATCAAATGAAAACCATGCATGTTGAATGGACTCTTATAAAATATGATTAATGCATTCTTGAATGCAATCTCAAATTCAAAATGTGATTAATGGATTCTTACAAAATATGGGCTCACAAGGGTATTTACTGTTTCACACTTAATTTGTATGTTTCTGGAGATACTTTGAGATTCCAAAAGGTCTTCAAAGTGATAGGAAAGTTAAATATTCCAACAAGAATACATAATAATTTAAAAAGATCTGATATGTGGGCTCTGTATATAGTTGTCACAACACAATCTTCTGCCTCTTGTCTATCATGTTTTGTTAGGCATTGAAGTTTCTTAATCAAGAAAACAAAATATACTAACTAATTATAGAGAATTAGGAAATGTTGCCTATTACAGAAAATTATTAGATGTTGGTGTCTACTGACAATGCATTATTACATGATTCCACATGATTCCTTTACTATGGAGTTTTATGACAGACGGTCCCACGGATGATTCTTTCACCGAATTCACTCATTCATAGTAAAAAATGGAAAGCAGACAAATGTGTTTAGCTTCTTCCAATGAAATTATAGAAACACATAATATTCAACCAGTAAAACACTTAAGGATATAAGAGTAGTGGTTTCCAAATTAGATTCTTCTTCATAAAACTCCAAAAGTTCTACAGAAATTGATGAACACATGTATATATACTGAAAATCTGATTGGGATTATTCACATCAAGCTAAAAAGTTCTTCACAAATTCAAGGTCAGTAGCTTGCTGGACATGCATCTATGGACACTAAAAATATATGCCGCAAAATAGATTTGTATACTTAATAGGGAAGCATGAACAGGGGACGTGAACCGTTTGAATGCCTCAACAAATTTGATTTCATAACTTGTCGTGAATGTTGAAGTTGTTGCACACTATGCATATGGTAGAAAGGTTTGTGAAATAAAATTAATACAATTTTTCCACATTCAACAACTGTTCCCAACATTCTTCTGACTTGTGCATAAAGTGGGAGCTCTAAAATGGGCATGGACAGAGGGGAGGCAGGCAGTGGGGTTGGAGGAAGCAGGGTAACGCGCAAGGGAGGGAGGGAGAAAGTAGGTGGTTGGATGGTGAAGGACTGAGCGTGGGTAGAGGAGTAGCCATGGAGTAGGGTTTGGATCTGCATGGTGGTGCAGGAGGTGGGGAAGCTTGGCATGGGTTTCAGGAGAAGCAGCAGGGAGGGTAGCGCAGGTAGCTCGCGTGGGTGTTGTGTGAAGGTGCGCAACGGGGTGGGGAAGGAAATGATGGAGGGGAGTTGGTTGATTGGTGAGGTTGGAGGAGAGAAGAAGCATGAGTGGTCAGGATGGGTTGCGCACTGGGAGGGGATGTGGCGAGGTGTGGTTGGTTGAGCAGTGGAAGAGTGTGGGAGAAGTGCTGTAATACCCACTCATATTTTGCTTTTTAGTTTGTGATGCCATACTCTTTTAGGCATTGTTTTCAGTTGATTGGCTGAATTCTTTTAGGCCACATTTCATGTGAGTTGTTATGGTTTCATTTGATGATGATACTTGTTTATGATGTCATGATTTTACCTTATGCATAGATAGATGTGATGATGTTATCATGTTGATTATTATATGTCAATTTTAGATTATGATATACTTACCCCATACTCGCATGTGTATGGTTGTCTTATATGTGAATGTACTTATTGATGTGATATTGTGGTAGAGGACAAAGACGTAGTTACTTACTTCGGCAAGATCCACACGTTCGACCAATCCATATCATTGGTTGCAATATTATATTATGTATGTACATGCGTGTTCTTTTGGTGACAGGATTGCAGGTACAAGGCATAATCTTCCCTAAATTGGCAGGAGTGAGCATGCCCATAAATATTCATCTCAATGGTAAAGAGGGGAGGTAACATACAGATCCAAAACCCTAATCTAAGCCTAATCATCCTAATGTTGGATGAGTTTCAGTATGACTACCCTATTGGGATTTGTCCAGGTTGACAGAATTTGAATACCCTTTCTCTTGTGTATGTGTGTGTTTTGCTTGATTACGCTTTCAGGTGATTTTCAGATTATTGTGTGATTTTCTATATTCTGTGATTTAATAGATTATAGTTGAATTAATGTTTTAATTATATCCTAAGTTTATTTTAAATAATTAATTAAATTGAAATATTTGAATATTTTGATTTAATTATTTATTTAATTGAAAACTATAGTAAATGTGCTTATATGATTAAATAAATAATTAAATATTTGGTTGCATGCATTATTGTGACATAAATATTTAATCTATTTAATTAAATATTTTATTAATTACACGTACATAATTGTGTTGAAAAAGTATTTTCAAATTGAAATATCTCAACTTGTAATTAGGAGTCAAAGTTGAGTTGTGGCAATAAAGCATATTTTATTTAATTAATTTGGATTTACTTTCAATTTTCAAGTTGAGTTAAATTAGGGATTGACTTGGGAGTTTTCATCAACCTTTGCATGTTTAGGGGAATTTGAATCTCTTTAGGGGGAATTGGTCATTCATTATCGGATAACAGGTTTTTGAGATTTGGAGAGCTCTTGGTGATTTTGGGTTTTTGAAGAATTGTGGATTGTTGTGGATCCTTGTTGCTTTGAAGTTTTCAGGATTTTCTATTGCTTGTGTGTGTGCTCGGATCTTCATTGTTTCCAGATCTATGGTTGAATTGTGCTTGAGGGTTTCAGATCTACTTTCATCCTCCAAGCTACAATCTTTTATTTCTTGCATTGGAATCAAGGTAGGTTTCATTTTTCATGTATGGTTTTCAATTTTGTAGATCTAAGGTTTTCTGTGTTGTTTAAATGCATGTTCATCATTTTTGGCTTTTAAATGGCTTATGGTTGTTTCTACGTTTTTAGGTGTTTATAGAAAACCTAGACCTTTATTTCTCTCATTTTCTATATTCTTAGCATCGTAGGGTTATGCTGTCAAAATTTTGGGAAGAAATTCCCTCTAGATCTCTTAGAAAATGAAAACATTAACCCTTTGTATAGTTTATACTATAGGAGAAAATTAAATTTATGGTTGCTTAAGTTTTGATGTGTTTCAGAGTTTTAGCGAAGCTTGGATCTATCAGTTTCATGATTATGTATTTCTTGGCATGGTACAGATATGCTGTCAAAATTTTGTATTTACATCTCTTATAAAACTCCTAGATTCAAAAAATCATTCTGCCTATAGTCCTAACTATAGTGGAAAATTAAATTTATAGTCCCTTTGTAATTTCATTGCAAAAAAATTAAATCATATGAAAAAATCAACCCCCTGTTTTAATACAGACTAGAGTAAAAAGAAAATTATTTACCGAGAAAAAAATAAAGCCAACAAAAGACAAAAAAAAATATAATAAACTCCTTGTATTTATTTCCGTTTTCGTATAAAAAGAATTAAAAAAAAGATTTATTAAAAAAAAATCAAACATCTTTGTAAATGAGTTTTCGCAGTTTTAAATAAAAAAAAATTTATTTAAAAAAAAATTAAAAGTAAGTGGAAGGGGTGGTGAGACCCCATCCCCACCAACCCCCATGCCCTTTGGCGCTATGTAAGCGCATGGGAGCGAGGCAGTGGCCCTCCTTGTTAGTAATAACTGAGAGGGGGGGGAGGGGGTGAATCAATGGCCTCAAAAATTTATCCAATTTAATCCACCAATCAATACTTCTCCAATTATTAAGTCCCTACAAGATGCATGCCTTTGAAATACTTGAAACAAATAACTGTCTGTCAGTTTACCTTGTCTGTCCTTATTCTCCTTGATAAATGATAAGCCGTAAATTGTATTTACCGATACTCAGTAAATATGCAGAGTATACCAATCAATCCATAAATGCATATGTAGAATGTAAAACAATAAAGTAATGAACCATACACACATAACACAAGGATTTTAATGTGGAAACCCTGTTAAGGGAGAAACCTCTGGGACCGGTACCCCAAATTTTCTCTCTTCTGAAGTGAGCCCTGTTAGGAGCCAACCCTGTTAAAGGTTACAAACACACAGTTAAGTGTGACCTTGTTAGAGGTTTTTTATACATAGGTTGTCACTTAGTATCTTGCATCTATGCTACCATCCTTGAATCAGTCTCATGACTGTCAATAGGCTTTATGCAAATCTTAATACCATCCTTGAATCAACCTCCTTCTTAGATTGTCAATAGGCTTTAGGTAAGACCGGTGCTACTATCATGAGTCAACCTTCTGGTAATCTATTAGGATATACCTCAATTACAAAAAGACTGTTAAGTCCTGCTCTGTTAAGAGACTTAATGCTTCAATGGTTAAACCAAAACAAAATGACCTGTTTCTAATACAACTAAATTGCAGATTTTCAGATCTATTCAATTACAATATCTTTCTGATCAATGTATCAATTCAATTCCTTTATACTTAACTCTTTCTGCTCTGTGATGCTATGCTTTTCTGTTCGTCAGTGTCTGCAGAATTATTTAGCTCTCCCTTAGCTTGATTGATCAGGACTACATGAAGTTTATCCTTCATCAGTTTCTCTTTAGCATCTTCTATCAGTTCAATCCCCCGTGTATCTGATTGCTTTCTTACGAGAATGAATTATACTTGTCTCTTAAATAGACATGATATTCCTTAATTCTAGGTTCTTGATTCTTGATTCTTGGCATGAAAAACAATCCAGCCAAATTGATTTATGACTTTAACTCCTGATTTATCTCGTAGTTATCTTCTTGCCAACTGTACAAATCATTTACTTAACTATCGTCAAATAAAACAAATCAAACAACCAGTTAAGTCTATCCTTTAGCTCTTCCAACTAGATATTTTGTCATTTTCTAATCTCTCTGTTCTGTCGGTCGACTCTATAGTTCGTTGCCAGTGACAACTGCCAGTTTTGTCAGTGTCACTTCAGTTAGCTTTGGGATCTCCGTCCGTTGGGCATCATTGGATCTTGCTCATCAGGAAACACTATTTTTAGCTCGTTGGGCATCCTTTGATTCTTCTTCATCGGGCAACACTATCTTCTGCTCATTGGGCATCCTTTGATTCTGCTTCGTCGGGCAACACTGTCTTCTTCTCATCAGGCATCACTGTGACTTTATCTCTGTCTTTACCGATGGTGTGCACTTCGCCGGTGTAGTCTGTAACTTGGTGAATACTTGACTTTTATGCATTTCTAAAAGCATATCCTTTATTCCATTGATTCTCTAAAGTCTTTGGCATTATGTATATGACCATACAAATGATATCAAGTTGACATCAATGACAATACAAACCATTAACTGATTTAATGTCTTGCATCATCTTCAACTTAA
>MU225460.1:3434065-3458252 GCA_018584345.1 Thuja plicata
TATCCCTTTTCCCCATCAATTTTTAGTCTTTCAAGAAGCAAACAGGTGATCACCATATAGGAAGCCGGCCTAGAATCCGGAGATTCATTCCAGCCATAGGTTACCCACAACCTTGGAATGTTTCCATATTTCTCCAAAAGGTTAAGTTTTTGCAAACTTAACAGGGTGCAATTTTGGTAGATAACAGGCAACATGTCGAATCATGCAGGCAGACAGGATGAATAATCTCATATTCAGTCTTGTGTGTATCTGATGAAGAAGGACTATGTTGAAGTGTATGGTGAATTAACAAGGCCAAATTTACCACATACAGTACCAGGTGCTTGATGGTTCTTTGTAGATGAGCTCTTTATGTTCCTTCATCTTTTATTATGTAATTTCATTATTGTAAATCTTGTATTAGAGTATCGCATGTGATACCTAATCTAGAAATTGTAATATTATGTAGATTAGAGTGATTTCCACATGCCCTGCGACATGTGCAGTGGATGTGTGTTATGGTGGTTTCATGGTTATCCATGAGGTTTATAACTATGGTTATGTAAGTTGTATTTGATATGTTTAATCAGATGGAATCTTTTGTTATATTGTTAGTTATGTTTTTCTTTAAGTAATTCAACGTCATGGAACCCTTGAGTCGTGTAATCTATCTGAGTGTAAGACATGTGTATAAATGGTAATTGCTTCTGCATGAATGCATGTTTCTTTATGTTAATTTAAAAAAAAATTGTTTAGCACAAATAGTGACCTGTTCTAGGTTAATCTCTCTTGGGTTCCCTGGTGGGGCGTTACAAGTGTGGGGGAGGGAGGAAGTGGTGAGTGCGAGGTGGAATGGGGAAGAATGCAGCTGTGGAAGGAAGAGAGTAGAGGGTGGGAAAGTTTGGAGATTGTGGGAGGTGGGGGGCGATTAGCAGAGGCAGAAGTGGGGAGGTGAATGGGGTGGGGCGGTGTAGGATGTAGTTGGTTACTGCGCAGCATGGGGGGAGAGTTTGGTGAAGGGAGGATGGGGTGGGTACTATGGGATTTTTAATCCCACATGTATGCGAGGGTGCAAAAATAGGTTCTTTTTAAACAAACCTTAGAATATGTAAATCAAAGCAAAGAAAATGGGTGTGATTTGACGCTCGACATTCAACGGTTAATTTGTAAAGTGTACGGTTAAGGGTTTATTATTGGAATATTTTTGAGGCCACTGATTCACCCCCCCTCTTAGTTATTACTAACAATTGGTATCTGAGCTTGTGTGCTTAGAAAGGGAGTTTAACAGCTCAAGAAAAAGATCACAAGATGAATAGATGAGATGTGCCCAAGTTGAATAAAGACAACTTTGCATCATGGAAAAGAAGAATAAGACTTCAACTTTCAGGTATTGGAAATGATATTGTTCAATACTTAGATACTGAATATGTGTTGCCTATAGGACCTCACACTCTTGAACAATTAAGAGTAAAGCATGAGCATAACTGCATGGTGATAGAACTTGCATCATCACTCTCCGATGCTGAGTTTGAAGATGTCAAAACCTACACCTTTGCAAAGAAAATGTGGGATAAGTTGAAGCTTGTACATGGAGGAGATGCCAATGTAATAAGAGCAAAGGAAAAAAGCCTAAGAGGGAGGTTTGATGACCTAATGATCAAATAAGGAGAAAACATTACTCATTACAGCTGCAAAATCAAAGAGGTAGTAAATGCTATCCGAGGAGTTGGAGGTGTACTTGAAGAGGAGACAGTGGTAAACAAAATCTTAAGAACCTTATTGCCTGTTTATGCTATTCAAGAAATGAGAGTAGTTGCAAACAATACAATTACTCTAGATAGTTTAATTGGTATACTAATTTTGTTTGAGATGAACAACTTTGATAATAGTCTTACCATCTATAGAATCTGCATTTAAATCTTTTCTAAAAATAAGTAACTCAAGTCACAGACATGCTCTTAGAAATGATAGTGATAGTGATAATGAGGATCAAGGAATTGATGAGATTGAAGCACTTATGGCCAGAAGATTGCAGAGAGGCAAAGGTAGATAAAAAGGTAAATTACCACTTGTATGTTTCAATTGTAAAGAGGTTGGACACTTTGCTGCAAGATGCCCAAACTGAAGAAAAGATGACAGATCATATGAGAAGAAGTTTGATAAAGGTGAAAATAGAGATTACTAAAGCAACCGACAATCTGAAAAGAGAGATACCAAAGACTACAAGGACAAAGGGAATAAATCTTGTTACCTAGCTGAGAACAAAGCTGATGACACTGACACCGAATCAGAAGAAGACATGAATATGGTATTTGTAGCCATGAAGAATGATTCAGATGAAGATGAAGAAAGGTATGTAGAAACGACACTCATATCTAAAGTTAGTAAAATTGATCTCTAGATCATAGATAGTGGCTAAACTCACCATATGACCAGTGACAAATAAAATTTTGAGACTTTTGAATACTATAATGGTGGTTCAGTGAGAATGGGAAATGATACACCTTGTCCAGTTGAAGGTAAATGAACCATAATGTTGAATAACCTGCTAAAATGTGAAAATGCCTACTGGGTAAAAGGAATGAATTATAATTTGTTAAGTGTTTTTCAGTTGAACAATTTAGGTCACAGAGTAGCATTTGAAAATAATAAGGCAAATATCTATAATGAATTAGGAAGGTTGATTGGTACCGGTGAGCAGACAAAAGGTAACCTTTTCTATCTTGATGACACTAACACCACTTGTTTAATGGATAGAAACAAAGACATATGTTTGTGGCACAAAAGATTGGGTCATGTTAACTTTGACAACATGATAAAGATAAGAAACAAAATGAATGTTAGAGGCTTACCGACAATGACTAAGCCCGAGCATTTCATGTGCAAGAATTGTCAAAAATGTAAGATGACAAAGTATAGTTTAAAGAGTAAAACCCATACATATACTGCAATTCTAGAATTATTCCATACAGATCTATGTGGACCCATGAGAACAAAGAGCTACTATGGAGATAGGTATTTTATTCTTTTTGTTGATGATTTTTCTAGAATGATGACAGTCATATTTTTAAAAGATAAATCATAAGCATTTAAGATGTTTAAATGGTATAAAGCAATGGTAGAAAAAGAAAGTGAAAAGAAATTGAAATACTTAAGGTTAGATAGAGGAGGGGAATTTAGTTCAGATGAATTCACTGACTATTGCAATGAGGATAGAATTAAAAGATGAGTTTCTGCATCGAGAACACCACAAAAAAATGGAATTGCTGAAAGGAGAAACATATCAATTATTGACTGTGCAAGAACATTGATGATTGAGAAAAGCATCACTCAAATATTCTGGAGGAAAGCTGTCAGTACTACTATCTATGCATTAAACAAAGTACAGTTGAAGAAGGACACAAATAAGACACCCTATGAGCTTTGGTATGGTCACACACCTAATGTAAGTTACTTAAGAATATTTGGTAGTCAATGCTATATATTGAAGGATGATAGAAATGGAAAAATTGACTGCAAAAGTTAAGAAGTTATCTTACTAGGGTATTCAACCAAAAGAAAGGCTTATAAATGTCTTAACAAGTCATCTAACAAAATCATTGAAAGTGAAAATGTGAAAATAGATGAATTTGTAGAAAAGAATGACAAGGAAAGAAAAAAGGAACTAGAGGACTACAATAGGTTTGTTTGTACAGAACCTGACACTCTACCTGAGAAATAGTGTGTTCCTCTCGAGCATCAGAACATTGCACCCGAGCACCAGGCTGCAATTACCGATTATTGGGATAATCCTCAAGATGATGTTTCGAACAATGGAAATGAAAATGAAGGTGAAGAAGATAATATGAATGATGAACATAGAGCTGAACTGAAACTTGCCAAGTATGTCAGAAGACATCATCCACAAAATCAAATCATAGGAGACAAAAATGCTGGAACAAGAAAAAGAAGTAAGTCACTTAACACCCAATGTTTACTTTGTGATTTTGAGCCTAAATTTGTTAACAATTCACTTGAGAATGAAGAATGGGTCAGTGCTCTAAATGAAGAAATAGAACAGATTGAGAAGAACAATACATGGACACTAGTACCAAGACTCGATGACAATAATGTCATCGGTACCAAATGGATATTTAGAAACAAGGTGAATGAGAATGGAGAAGTCACTAGAAATAAAGAAAGATTAGTATGCAAGGGATATGCACAAGAAGAAGGTATCAATTATGGAGAAACCTTTGCACCCGTTGCCAGAATAGAAGGAGTTAGAATCTTACTTGCTTATGCTACATTTAAAGGATTCAAGGTATACCAAATGGATGTCAAATTTGCATTCCTAAATGGAATACTAGAAGAAGAAGTATACATTGAACAACTAGAAGGGTTTGTTGATCCCAACAAGAGAAACATGGTATGTAGACCACATAAAGCCTTGTATAGATTGAAACAAGCACCGAGAGCCTGGTATGAAAGACTTCACTCATATCTCATTAGCATAAAATTTGTTAGAACAAGTGAAAATAGCAATCTATACTTAAAAGAAGATATCGATGGTAATATTCTGATTGCTAAAATTTTTGTTGATGATATCATTTTTGGAGGGAATGAATTGTTATGCAAATCCTTTGCTAATGAAATGATCAAGGAATTTGAAATGTCTATGTTTGGAGAGATCAAATTCTTTCTTGGTCTACAGATTCTTCAACAAGATGCAGACATAGACATCACTCAGTCCAAATACATCAAAGAAGTGTTGAAGATATTCAAGATGGAAGATTCCAAACCAGTTGGAACACCTATGGCTACCGGATGTAAGTTGGCAAAAGAAGACAAATCCAATGAGGTAAATCAAGCCTTATATAGATCAATTATTGGAAAACTAATGTATGTTGTTCACACAAGACCATATATAGCACACACAGTTGGAATAGTTGCAAGATTCTATTCTAATCCCAAAGAATCACATATGACTGCTGTCAAAAGAATTCTTAGATATCGAAAGAACAACAAGGACTATGGATTATGGTACAAAAGAGAAGGAAAATTTGAGCTACAAGTCTATACAGACGCTGATTGGGCTAGAAACATTGATTACCGAAAGAGCGCAACTAGAGGAGTGTTCTTCATGGGTGACAGACTTGTCATATGGATCAACAAGAAGCAAGGATGCATCTCTCAGTCTATTGTAGAAGAAGAGTATGTGACTACTGCTACAAATTACTCCAATATTGCATGGATCAAATAATTATTGGAAGGTATGCATATGAAGATCATTGAACCAGTAATGATCTATTGTCATAGTGTGTCAAAGATTCTTTGAGTTTGATCTTCCCTCAGTGATAGCAAGTGGACTATATACCCCCTCAACAAATTAAGCATAGCAAATGCGTCAGATGAGCATTAATTTGTTGAAAATGTGAATACCTATATAATGATGATGAATGCATTCCTATGTTAGTTATGATGTTATTGATGATGGATGCATTGATTATATGATCTATTATGCACATGTTTTGATTTTTCTAATGCACTTAAATGGAATGAATGCAATCTATTATGCGCAAAATATCTGGGTAATGCATGTGTTAGTTAGAAGGAAGTTAGTTTGGAAATATGATCTCTGGGATTGATCTAATAGACATGGAATGATAGAAAGGATTTTTTGCTTTTTTTATAGATATGAATTGATAGAAAGGATGAGTGTCCCAATTCGCTGCCCCTGTTTCCAATAATTGTCATCATTTCATCTTTTTTTTGTTTTTTTGAAATTCTGAAGAGTGTCTAATGCATCCAGATCACATACCATCTGGATACCGCCATGACCTCTTGATAAGTGGAGGGAGTAGAGAGATTGAATAGAAAGAGAACTTAGTGCACCCAAATATTGACCATTTGGGTTTAACCATGTTCCTTATTTGAAAAGAAAGAAAGGCAAAAGCACCCATATATTGACCATCTGGATACCGCTTTGTCCTCTAAATAAATTGAAAAAAGGAAACCAAGATAGAAATCCTATGCACCCAGAGTCCATCTGGATAACACCGTGAGCTCTTGATTTCATAAAGAAAAGGCAAGCAAACAAGATAGAACTCCTATGCCCCTAGAGTCCATCTAGATAGTATCGCAAGCTATTGATTGCAAAATAAAATAAAAGACCATAGAAACCAATATAGAACTCCAACGCACTCAAAGTCCATCTGAATAGCACTGTGAGCTCTTCATTCTATAAACCAAACAAGCAAATAAAAGAGAAGGAATGTCGAATTCTTTCCCAGGGTTAAGCTCGAATTGTGGAACTACGCGACTGCTAGATAAGTGAAAGCGCCTACCGCATTTAGCCTAAATCATCATGGACCTAAAATTGAAGTGAACATTCAATAGACATAAATCAAAGAAAATAAGTCATGATCTATCATAGCTACTCTCCTCACATGGTAGATCCTGGAGTAGCATAAGAACATAACCACAAAATATAGACTGACATCTGACCGACTGACTGACCTAGTCAACACATTTTTTTTTGGATGGTTCCTCGATGCAGTTGGATTCTCTTGATTGGCTCAACTCTTTGGATAGGTTTGATTGGCTTGATTTCTTGAGTGTGTCTGGTTTCATTAATAGAATACTCATATAAGACTGACGTGTCTAGTTTGAGCATATCCATCACTATGTAAGATGATTGATATGATTGATTAATTGATTTTATTATGTTGGCAATTGATCAAGTTGTGTCAGATGGGCCCATTGCTAGTTTGCAAAGCTCATGATTGTGATGTTTGATAGATTGGCCTGGTCGCTAGTTGCTTGCTGATTGATTTGATAGATTGATAAAGATGTGTTAGATGAGCCCCATGCTAATTCAGAAAGCTCATGATTGTGATATTGATTGACTAGGCGTGATCGCCCTTTCCTCTCTTGATAACTGAGTTGGCTTTATTGCTTGGGAGTTTTGTGAATTTTTTGATTGTTTTTGATGAAGATTGATTTTCTCAAAACATTTTGATCTTTTTAGGATTTTGATGTGTTTTTTGATTTTTTTTAGGGATTTTTGCAGGATATTTAGAATATCCCCCTAGTCTGGTGGACCAGTACTAACCATGGATAAGTGTTTGGTGCTCAGAGGGGATTTGTGATTCTGGATATAGCTTGGGTAGTCAGTCTTGCATTTGAAGTGTGTTCAAGCCCTTTGGAGTTCATTGATGGTGAAGCTGGATTTGAACACTTGGTGCCTATTTGCTAGGTTTTCACCAAGGTACCTACTCAATAGCACCTGTTTGCCAGGTTTTTACTGAGAGAGAAATTTTGTTTCTCTTTAATTTTTTGTTTTTTTTGATTTTTTTGTTGTCACTAAGGGGCATGTTTGCCAGGTTTTCACCAAGGTAACATTTTGTAGTTTTTGTTTTTTTTGGTATTTTCTGGATATGTAGATAGGTGACTTAACTATAGAGACCTCAAGGGTAGAACCTCTTGAGGTGCATGCTGTTGATGTATTTGGGGAGTTGATCTCCTTCTGGTGTTGCCAGTATAAATGCCCCATTTTGGGTAGAGCTGACAATGACAAATGGTCCTAGTCAATTAGGCTCAAACTTTTTGGGTTTGACTTTCTCTTCTTGGTTCTTTTGATTTTCCATGAGGACAAGGTCTCCTACCTCAAATTTTTGTGGCCTCACCTTCTTATGATAGTTCCTTCTAAGAAAATTATGATAGCCTTGTAAGTGGTCAAAGGCATGCTATCTTCTTTCATCTAGTAACTCCAGTTCACTGAGCCTTGCTACTCTGTAGTCTTCATCTATAATCAGGTTCTTCAAAGATATCCTTAGGGATGAGATTTCCACTTTGAGGGGTAATACCGCCTCTGATCCATAGACTAGGGAGAAAGGAGTGGCTCATTTAGGTGTTCTCACGCTAGTTCTGTATGCCCATAATGCGTGACTAAGCTGTAAATGCTAGTCTCATCCTAATTTATTCACTGTTTTCTTCAAGATTTTCAAAATTGTTTTATTCGTAGCTTCAGCTTGGCCGTTCCCTTGAGGATAATAAAATGAAGAGAACCCTTGTTTGATATGGAACTGTTCACATAGCTCTTTGACATCTTTGTTTTGGAATGGCATACCATGATCTGTTAGGATGGTTTGAGGAGTCCAGTATCGACAGATGATGTGGTTAAGTATGAATATTGCTATTTTATTTCCAGTTATGTAAGTGAGGGAAATTTCTTCCACCCACTTGATGAAGTAATCTGTTGCTGCTATGATGTATTTGTGTCCATTTTCTAAAGAAGGTGTAATTTTTCCCACTAGGTGAAATCCCCACTGTACACCTCTTTTCATGATTCGTGGTTCCCAAGCTTTCCAAAGGTGAGAGTTAGTAGCAAAGGTTTTACAAATGATATATATCCAATACACAAATAATACTAAAATGAATAACTTGAAGAATAACCAATAAAATGTACAAGCAAAGAAAGGAAAACAAATGAATGCAAACCCCAAAGTGCTTGAAGTTTCTATTGTCTCTCTCTACTCCTTTCGAAACATTGTTTTTGATGCTTAGTATTGGTGTGGGCAGCGTCTATGACTTGAGAAGCGTCGAGAATTTTCTAATTAAAATGTGTGTGATCACAAGATGGCTTGAATGCTAGAACCAAACTAACATAGTAATGGCACACAAGAGCTTGAAATCTTGGATCCTTCAAATGGTTATGAAGGGTTTATTATATAGGAATTGGGGATGAAATAAATGGTTGAGATCAATCCCAGAGATAGGGAGATGAAAGGTTGAGATTAAAGGGAACTAGAGAAGCCATCAGTAAACTCCACCTCTTCAATTTGTAAAGAGGAGACAGAGGTTGGTTGATTGAAGAACTAATTGTGAGTTACCTTTTTGAACTGAAGAGGTGGGTGAATTTACCCATGTGGACTGGAGAGGTGGGTGAAGTTACCCATGTGGACTGGAGAGATGGGTGGAGTAACCCATGTAATCTGATTGGAGTTATCTCTTTGAAGATAAATGAATATTTAATTCATTTATTTAATTAAAGTTTTCAACATGTGAGATAATTGAATTCTTTTTGATTTAGAATTGCTTTGTTGAATGAAATTAAATTAATTTAATTGAAGTTAATTTAATTGGAAGAATTTAATTAGTAAGTTTAAATATTTGAATTTAAACTATAGGAAATTGAGTTTAATTAATTAATTAATTAATGGTAATTAATCAATTAAGGTTAATTAATTAAATTAAATTAATTATTTAATTAAATTTGGGAATTTGATTAGATGATTTGGGGAATGAATTTAGAGGAAAATAGATGATTAATTAATGATTAAAAACCATTAATTAATAGATGAAAATTAGTGTTTTTAATGTAAAGTCGCAAGCCTGTCCATTTTTGGGTGTCTACATTTTCCCCTCTTTGATGCGATGGGACTTGTCGCAGTGTGTCAAAAAATTTTCAGATTTGATCCTACCCCAGCTTGCCCCAGTGATAGCAAGTGGACTATATGCCCCCTCAATAGATTAAGCATAGAAAATGCGTTAGATGAGAATTAATTTGTTGAAAAAGTGAATCACTATATGATGATGATGAATGCATTCCTATGTTAGTTATGATGGATGCATTGATTATATGATCTACTATGCACATGTTTTGGATTTTTCTTATGCAATAAATGAATGCAATCTACCATGCACAGGATTTTTGAGTAATGCATGTGTTAGTTAGAAGGAAGTTAGTTTGGAATGTGATCATTGGGATTGATTGATAGATATGGAATGATAGAAAGGAATTTTTTGTTTTTTTGATAGATATGATTTGATAGAAAGGATGAGTGTCCCAAGTCACTGTCCCTGTTTCCAATATTTGTCATTATTGCATCTTTTTTTTTGTATTTTCTAAAATTTTGAAGAGTGTCCAATACATCCAGATCACATACCACCTAGATACCACCATGACCTCTTGATAAGAGGAAGGAGTAGAGAGATTGAATAGAAAGAGAACCTAGTGCACCCAAATATTGACCATCTAGGTTCAGCTATGTTCCTTGTTTGAAAAGAAAGAGAACCAAAAGCACCTAGATATTGACCATCTGGATACCGCTTTGTCGTCTGAATTTAACTAAAAAAAGGAAACCAAGATAGAACTCCTATACACCTAGAGTCCATCTAGATAACACCGCAAGCTCTTGGTTTTGTAAAGAAAAGCCAAAGAAAACAAGATAGAACTCCTACGCCCCTAGAGTCTATCTGGATAGCATCATGAGCTCTTGATTGAAAAATAAAAGAAAAGACCATAGAAACCAAGATAGAACTCCAACACACTCAAAGTCCATCTGAATAGCGCCATGAGCTCTTGATTCTATAAACTAAACAAGCAAATAAAAGAGAAGGAATGTCCAATTCTTTCCTAGGGTTAAGCTCAAATCGTGGAACTGTGCGGCTGCCAGATAAGTGACATCGCCTACCACATTTATTCTAAATCATCATGGCCCTAAAATCAAAGTGAACATTCAATAGACAATAATCAAAGAAAATAAGTCATGATCTATCATAGCTACTCTCCTCACGTGGTGGATCCTGGAGTAGCATAAGAACATAACCGCAAAATATAGACTGACATTTGACTGACTGAATGACCTAGTCAACATTTTTGGATGGCTACTTGATGTAGTTGGATTCTCTTGATTGGCTCGACTCTTTGGATATGCTTGATTGGCTTGATTGCTTGAGTGTGTCTAGTTTCAGTAATAGATTACTCATTTAAGACTAACCTGTCTAGTTTGAGCGTATCCATCACTATGTAAGACAATTGATATGATTTGATTGATTGATTGTGATCATTTTGGCAGCTAATCAAGCTGTGTCAGATGGGCCCAATGCTGATTCACAAAGCTCATGATTGTGACAATTGATAGATTGGCTTGGTCGCCAACTGCTTGCTGATTGATTTGATAGATTGATAAAGCTGTGTCAGATGAGCCCAATGCTGATTCACAAAGCTCATGATTGTGACATTGATTGATTGGGTGTGATCACCCTTTTCTCTCTTGATAACCAAGTTGGTTTTATTGCTTGGGATTTTGTAATTTTTTGAAATTTTTTTTTTATGGAGATCGATTTTCTCAGGATTTTTTTTTATCTTTTTAGGATTTTGATGAGTTTTCCAAATTTTAGGGATTTTTTTAGGACATTTAGAATGCCCCCTAGTCTGGTGGACCATTACTAACCATGAGTAAGTGCTTGTTTCTCAGAGGGGAGTGTGCTTCTGGATATAGCTTGGGTAGTTAATCTTGAATTTGGTGTGTGCTCAAGCCTTTTGTTCTTGGAGTGCATTGATGGTGAAGCTAGATTTGAACACTTGGCACCTGTTTGCCAGGTTTTCACCAAGGTACCTACTCAACAGTGCCTATTTGCTAGGTTTTCACTGAGAGAGCAATTTTTTTTCTCTTTACCTTTTTTATTTATTTTTTGATTCTTTTTTTTTTGCCAAGGCACCTAATTGCCAGGTTTTCACCAAGGTAACTTTTGTATTTTTTGATTTTTTGGGTATTTTTTGGATATGTAGATAGGTGCCTTAACCATAGAGTCTTCAAGGGTAAAACCTCTTGAGGTGAATTCTATTGATGTATCTTGGGAGCTGATCTCCTTCTGGTATCACCAGTATGAATTCCCCACTCTGGGTGGAGCTAATAATGACAAATGGTCCTAGCCAGTTAGGCTCAAACTTTCTAGGTTTCACTCTTTCTGCTTGGTTCTTTTGATTTTCCATGAGGACAAGGTCTCCTACCTCAAATTTTTGTGGCTTCACCTTCTTTTGATAGTTTCTTCTAAGGTGATTTTTATAGCCTTGTAAGTGGTTGAAGGCATGCTGTCTTCTTTCATCTAGTAACTCCAGTTCACTGAGCCTTGCTACTCTGTAGTCTTCATCTGTAATTAGGTTCTTCAAAGATATCCTTAGGGATGGGATTTATAATTTGAAGGGTAATACTGCCTCTGATCCATAGACTAGGGAGAAAGGAGTGGCTCCTATAGGTGTTCTCATGCTAGTTTTGTATGCCCATAATGCGGGACTAAGCTGTAAATGCCAGTCTCGTCCTGATTCGTTCACTGTTTTCTTCAAGATTTTCAAGATTGTTTTTTTTTAGCTTTAGCTTGTCTATTCCCTTGAGGATAATAAAATTAGGAAACCCTTGTTTGATATGGAATTATTTGCATAGCTCTTCAACATCCTTGTTTTGGAAAGGTGTACCATCATCTGTCAGGATAGTTTGAGGGATCCCGTATCGACAGATAATGTGGTTAAGTATGAACATTGCTATTTTCTTTCTAGTTATCTAAGTGAGGGGAATTTATTCCACCCACTTGGTGAATTACTCTATTGCTACTATGATGTATTTGTGTCCATTTGCTGAAGAAGGTGTAATTTTTCCCACTAGGTCAAATCCCCACATGGAAAATGGTGATGGTGATGTGATAGAATTTAGTTCTTCGGCTGGTGCATGGATGAGGTCTCTATGAATCTAACACTGTCTACACCTTTGTACATGTTTGTGTGCATTTGTCTCTATTGTGGGCCAATAGTATCCCATGCCGATGATCTTCTTAGCTAAGCTGTTACCACCTTCGTGGGTTCCACAAATTCCTTCATGTACCTCGTACAAAGCTCTCTAGGATTCCGTGGAAGTGAGACATCATAGTAGCGTTCTGTCTAGACTTCATCTATATAAATTAGTTGAGAGGATGGTATACCTAGAGGCTTGGTAGATGAGGGACTTTCTCTAGTTTCTAGACAAGTTGGGAGGTAAGACACTATTTTGGAGGTAGTTGTATACATCTTAGTACCATGCGGATTTAAAACCAACAAGGACGCATGCTGATTCTATGATGGATGCTTGATGTGATGGCATTAAGAGTTTCTCTACTAGAAACTAGAATCTTGTTTCATTGCCCGGCATATCGATTAATGATGCTATGGTAGCCATCACGTCTGCCACTTTGTTCTGTGCTCGTGTGACTTGCTCAAAGAAGATGTAATGGAACTTGGTGCGTAATGTTTCCATCTGTGCTCTGTATGGTATTAGCTTCTCATCTTTGGTCATATAATCATTGTTGACTTGATTAATGACCAACTATGAATCTCCAAAGACTTTAAGGTTCTTGATTCTTAATTGAATTGCTATCTTTAACCTAATGACTAGTGCTTCATATTCTGCTATGTTGTTTGTACAGGGGAAGTTGAGTCAGAAAGATTTTGGAAATATATAATTATCAAGGGTGACAAGTACTATTCCTGCCACCACACCATGGTTCATGCACGATCCATCAAAATACAATTTCCATACCTCAATCGCTGGTTGTGGTGTCATAATGGATTCATCAGGAAAATAATAAATAATAGGCTGATGGTCCTTAATAGGTGCCTCTGCTAGTTGGTTCATGATCATTTGCCCTTTGATGGCCTTTCTATCTATGTACTCAATGTCAAACTCACTTAAGATCATTACCCACTTCACAATTCATTCGATGAGCGCTGCTTTGCTTAGGAGGTACTTTAAAGGATCAATATGTGTGATCAACTTTGTTTGGTGACTCAACATATAATGTCTCAGCTTATGGGAAGTGAAGACAACTGCAACATGAATTTTCAATTGGCGTATAGTTGAGATCATATCCTACCAATGTTCTTCTTAGATAGTAGATGGCCCTTTCTTTACCCGCGTCATCATGTTGTGACAAGAGTACACCTAATGCTAATTCAGTTGCTAAGATATACAAAAGCAATGGTCTACCTTGGACTGGTGGCACCAATATAGGAGACTTGAGGAGGTAATCCTTGAATATTTGGAATGCTTGTTCACATTGCTCTATCCATATGAATTTGATGTCTTTGTGCAGTAGATGTTGGAATGGGTGGCACTTGTCTGCTAGTTGAGCTATGAAGTGCCTGATTGATTGGAGCCTTCATTGTAACCCTCTTAGTTGCCTCAGGTTTGATGGTGGAGGCATGCCCAATATTGCTTTGAATTTCTCTGGGTCTACTTTGATGCCTCTAGGTGATACTATGAACCCTAGTAGCTTTCCTGCTGTGACACCGAATGCACATTTCTTTGGGTTTAAACAAACTTTGTATTCCTATATTCTATCAAAGTTTGGTCCCAATACTTGTAGATGATCCTTGAGAAGCATTAACTTGGTTAGTATGTCATCCACATAGTCTTCCATTATTTTTTGGATGAGATAATGAAATATAGTTGTCATAGCCCTTTGATATGTTGTGCCAGCATTCTTGAGACCAAATGACATGACGTTCCAATAGTAAGTGCCCCAAGGACATGTGAAAGTTGTTTTATGTTGGTCTTCTAGCACAATCCTTATCTGATTATACCTTGAAAATCCATCCATGAGTGATAGAATTTGATGTCCAGCGGTTAGATCCACTATCATGTCAATATTAGGTAAAGGAAAATCATCCTTGGGACAAGCTATGTTGAGATCTTAAGTCTATGCAAATCTGTATCCGACCACTGTGCTTTGTAACTAGTACCAAGTTAGATATCCAGTTTGCGTATGGGATTGGTCTTATGAACTTGGCATCCAAGAGTTTTTTCAATTTTACCTTGACTAGCAATGCAACATGGGGATGCAGCTTCCTTAGCTTCTACTTGACAGGTTTGGCATTGGGTAGAAATGGGAGATGATGTAGCACAATTTCTGAATCTAATCCTAGCATATCTGAGTAGGACCATGTGAAGTTGATCATCCTTTCTTTGAAGAAACTAATGAACTATTCTCTCTCCTCTAGGGTGAGTGATTTTGCCAAGTATATGTTCTTTGGGTTCTTGTCATCTCCCAAATTGACTTCCTCTATTTATTTTTCTAGTAATGCCAATTTCTCCTCTGTCAAGGGGAGGAGTTCCTTCTTTCCATCTTCTAGTGCTTCAGTGAGGTTTTCGCTAGAAGATATGTCTTGTTTTAGCTTTTTATCATTTTTTTGTTCTTTTTTCTTTTATAGACTAGAAAGAGGAGCTGCCTCCCCAAAATATGCTACTCTGTCAAGGTCAATGTAGAAGCCTGCCTTGTGGTCTCCTAATGGCATGCCTTCCCTAAGTCCCATGAAATTAGTAATAGCCTTATCATTCTTGAAGACATCTAAATCAGGCGGTCCTTGTTGATCCCACTCTATTAGCTCAGGGTGTACAAGACAGATACTTTCATGGTTGTTTGACTCTAGTTGATTGAAAGGGAATACAGATATGGTTCCTACAAAATTGGACTGTGAGGTGGACACACCACCTGAGGAATGATAAATGATATGCTTATCTATGCAGGTTTGTTTGGTAATGGATAGTTGGTCAAATAATTCTTCCAAGTTTATGATAGTGTCTGACTGAGGGGAATAATTTGGGATTGACGGTTCAGAGTTGTGAAGGGATCTCCACTCATACTCTTGGGAGTAAGTCTCGATAGAATGCTTGTTAGATGTCTCACTTCCTTTTTTATCATCAATTGCTATGTGGAGGTCTATTCATGAATTTGTGGTTCCCTAATCAACGGGAAACAACTGTGCCAGTATGTTTCTTATCAAGACATGTTCTATGTTGTGCCCCTGATGCATCTCTACTATTTGTTCCTGATCAACTTGGATGTCTTGGATTATAGGACCGACTCTTTTTTTCCCATATCCTAACCCTCTCTTGTTTCTCTGGGTTGGTGGGAGAGACAATTCCATTATGCCTTGTTGTCTTTCCCCCAGGCCAGTTGTACCATCATACCCAAATATTTTTAACATTGTATAACCATTACCATAGTTTGATAGGGGTAGGGTTTGTCAGATTGTCTCTTGTGGGTCTTGGTATAACCATGTAATGATATCTTGTTCAAATGGATTTTCTTATGCTATGTCTCCCCATCTGACAAAGGTTGTAGGTAGACATCTGAATAGAACAAACTGTGGAGTTTCTATTATAATAACAGGTTGTGGCATGCCATTAGTTCTTGGGCTTTGAGGCATGTGCGTGATGGTGAAAGCATCTTCATATATGTACTCATCACAACCCTTGTCAGTAATGGATATCTTTCCCGCTTTCCATGTGAAATCCTTAGGATTTAAACCTGAAGAGGAGGGGATACTTGCATCTTGGTTTAAAGGTACTTGGTTGTTTGTGCTGATTTGGACCGCGTTACAGTATTGGAAAGGTTGGGGGTCTCCCTCTATGATTATTTCTTTTCCCTAGTGTGGGAAATTGATGCATTGATGGTATGTCAAGGGTACAACTTGCATTTCATGTATCCGTGGTCTCCCTAGTCACATGTTGTATCCCAACTCAAGATTTAGGATCAGAAGGGGGTGTTTTTGACCACTGGACCAATACAGACAGGTAGAATGATAATACCTTTAGAAGACCTTTCCTCTTTTTCATAAGCTCTAATATTTATCCTCCTCATGACATCAATGCTTGATTCTAAATAGCTCAATTGCTTGATTAACTTTAGATTACAAATGTTTAACCCAGCTCCACCATCAACAAGGAGCCTACAGATAGTGCTTTTGTGGACCTGGACAAGTAAGTGCAAAGGATCATTATGCAGGGGTTTATGCAGCGACACATCATGGTCTGTGAATGTGGCATGTTTGTTAGAAACTATATGGTTAAACATCATTTGGAATCTCTCCGGTGTTATGTCCCTTGGGATAGCTACATTCTGAAGGACTTGGTCAAGTGCCAGTTTATGCTGCAGAGATATGCGTAATAGGTCAAACATGGAGATTTGGGTAGGTGTGCACTTTAGTTGATCTACTATGCTTGGCTGTGGATATAAGTTTGCATTAGGATTGGAAGATACAGTAGATGAGGATGGTACTCCTTGCAAGATGAATCTGGCATGACACGTTGTTACAACACATTTGTTACCTTGGTCTTTGATAGTGATCATAGCCACATGGCTATTTGAAGGATTGAGCCAATTGATAACATTATCACTGTTGGCATATGTATAGTTGACTTGTTTTGTCTGTCCACAGACCCAAATGATTTTCCTTTGTTGTGATCATGAAAGATATTATTGAAGATAATGTGATCAGTTGTGCCTTTGGCTTGGGTATTTGTCACATCGATGGCCCCTGTGTCAATCAGATCTTAGATAACATGTTTCAATTGGTAACTGTTAAGCGTTTTGTGCCCTTTCACCCGATGAAACTCGCAGAAGTATTTGTCATTATACCACCTTGGTTTATTTGCATCTTGTTCAAATTACTTGATTTTTGGGAGAGTGATAGTGTTTTATTGTATCAACTTGTGTAAATCTGATTCTATCGGCTCTCCTAATGGTGTGAAATTGTGTTGCTGGAATTGAAACCGTGGTCTGTGTTGAGTCTATTGTTGAGTGTTTGACACAACAGTTGCTTGAAAATGGGGAGGTTGGTTTTGGGTGTATGCTTGTTAAGTGGGCCCTATGGGTTTTTGGTTGGCCATAGGTGTGCGTTGCAGTGACACCTTGGGTTGCACATAGTTGATTGTCTTCACATAAATGACACCATCATTGGTGACATTTTTTTTTGTTCCACCACTTAGCTTTGTCTGTTGCATTTTCATTTGTATTTGTTTGTGTTGGATTTGGAAGGGTTCCTCATTTGATTAAGTTCTCCTCACAATGAACTCCTCATTCGATGAGTTGTGTGAAGTTTGGAGCTAACTGCAATTCTGTTGTGAATGACATGTATGGAATTAGATTGTCAACGAACATGACTATTAGGTCTTGTTTAGGCACATCATATGTTATGCAGTTTTTCGTATTCCTCCATCTCTGTAGGAACTTCACAAAAGACTCTCCATCCTTCTATTTGATATCACAAAGGTCCTTTATGCTAACCTTGTGCTCAATGTTATGATGGAAGTGAGCTATGAACTTTTCAGCCAGTTCACCCCAAGACTGAATGCCATGAGGTAAATGTGAGAACCACTCTATTGTTGGTCTGGCTAAGCTTTATGGGAATAATCACATTAAAAATGTTTCATCATGGGCAACTTTGATGCAACTAGAAAAAAAATCTCAGATATATTCAATTGGGTTGGTATTGCCCCTATATTAGTTGAATTTTGGTGCCGAGAAGTGATTTGAGAACAGAGACATGTGGAGAGAATGATCAAAGGGGTATGTGTGTAAATCCTCTACGGTGTAGGATCTAGTTTGCCCCTGATTTTGCATATCTATCATTTGGGTTTGAAGGGTTTACATTTTTTGCATTAACATGTCTGTTTGATATTGAGGTTGATGTGTGATGATGTTCCTCTGTGCTGTAGTGGGTATGAGGCCACACCTCTGTGTCCCTTGAGTAGGAACACATGATTTCATCTTGGGGACTTGATATTGATTTCCCACCAAGTGATTTTGAAATGGGGGCACATGAGCAGCCCATAGTGGGTTTTGATGTGTTTGCTGTTGGGATTGGAAATGCTATTGTGATTGAAACTGGGGTTGATATTGCTACTGCTGAGGTTGGGGTTTCTATTGCTGAGGTTGGAATTGAGGTAACTAAAGCTGGGGTTGGATTTGAGGCAACTGAAGCTAGGGTTACTATTTCTGGGGTTTCTATTGTGGGGGTTGGATTTGAGACAATTGAAGCTGGGGTTGCTGTTGCTGGGGTTGGATTTGAAGCAACTGAAGCTACGGTTGTTGTTGTGGAGGTTGGATTGATGTTGGAATGGGCAATGTTGTAGGCTTGGGTGGGCATTGAATGTAAGTCATACCTACAGAGATGGATCCCTGTGGGAACTCATTGTCTTGTAGAAAAATAAAGAAAGTATCAGATTTTCAGATAGCAAGATAAAGAATTTGGCCCTGATGAGCAATTTTGCAGGTGATTGCGATGATGCATAGGTAATTGTGGTAAATAACAGGCGATTGCAGCCCAAAAGTAGCAATTGCGGCAAAGCACTTTCAGTTGTGGTAATGCACAATCAATTGCGGTCTGTATTGGTCAATTGCGGTATAATTATTTTGATTATGGTACCAATTAGTCAATTGCAGTAAAATGTAGAAATAACATAGATATAAAAAAATACAAATTTTTAGGTCTGCGACCGTACGACCGTGGCTAATCAATTATGTTTGTCATCTACAAGAGATATTTGGTCTATTTGTTTCATGTTTGGTTCACCAAAATGTACACCTCCTTCAATCATGATCTGTGATTCCCAAGCTTTCCAAAGGTGAGGGTTAGTAGCAACGGTTTTACAGTGATATAAATCAAGCCCACAAGAACTACTAAAATGAATAACTTAAGACATAACCAATAAAATTTACAAGCAATGAAAAGGAAAACAAATGAATGCAAACCCGAAAGTGCTTGAAGCTTCTATTGTCTCTCTCTACTCCTTCTGAAACACTATTTTTGATGCTCAGTATTGGTGTGGCACCGTCTATGATTTGAGAAGTGTTGAGAATTTGATACTTGAGATGTGTGTGTGATTGCAAGATGGCTTGAATGCTAGAACCAAATTGACATAGTAATGGTTTACAAGAGCTAGAAAGACAATGGATTGTATTGTCATTGATGTCAACTTGATATAATCTAATTGGTTATAATCAAAGTGTCAAAGACTTCAGAGAATCAGAGAGATAAAGATTATGATTTTTGTAATGTATAAAAGACAAGTATTTGTTATGTGCTTGAATGTGACCTCTAAATTAGGCACAAACTCAACATAGTCCTTACTCAATCATCCAATTTGCAAAGATGAACATGAATTGTCCATTTTGAAAACTTGATTGAAGTGACTTGTTGCCTCCTATCTAGTTGGGGATGTTGAATTTACTCTCAGAATGAGAGCCAACAACCTTGACCATTGCTAAAATGGAGGAATTTTAAAGCATGAAAGATAAAAAAATTGCCATTAATCTAAGAATGAAATGCCATTACACTAGAATGAAATGCCATTAATCTATGAATGAAATGCAAATTAATCTATGAATTGAACTAGAATAATAATCAAATTACACTAGCCATGAGATTGCAATTATACTAAATGAGATTTTAAACTAAAAAAGCAACAAAAGCTATGAAATATGAAGTAAGTGAGACAAAAATTAACTATTATTTTGATGCTCTAAAAATTGATCCCCTCAAATGAGGAAAATGAGGCCCATAATATAGAACAACCTGAGAAGGGGATGAAGAGTTTCTTGAAAAAGAAATTGCTGACTCTTCATCTCCATGGAGGAAGGTGAGACAATTTTTGAAGGAATTATTCAATTAAAAGAATGAATTATTGCCACATGAGTGGCTTTTCATATGGAATTCCTTTTGAGGATAATTCACTCAACTAAGTAAATAATTATTTTAATTCCTTTTGATGTGTATTAGCTAAAGGGGGTGGAATTAATTTAATTTAAAAGCACTTAGGACTTTTAGAATTAAATTAATTAATCATAGGGATTTTTAGCTAATAAACCTTGATAATTTAGGAATTAAATATAATGTGAGAATTATGCAAATTCAGGCTTTCTGCATTTGAGACCAAGTCAATTAAAGTCAATTAGGAAGATAATTTGCCTAGTACAATAGGACTTTGATGACGAGAAAATGCACCCAAAATTGATTAAAATTATAAGGTGCCAATTTTGGGGTGTTACATTTTGCCCCTCTTTGAATTGATGTGTGAGCAATGCATTGATTCAAAGAGTAATCTGATGTGAAGATGAAGATTTTAGAAGTCTAGGTTAGGTTTCCAAGACACCGATCAAATTCAAAAAGCAGAATCATCCGAGAGAGGATCAGAATCAGGGTTAGATTGCCCCAATGTCCAATGATAGCTGATGAAGATCTAGGACTATCTCCAAAATTAGGGTTAGATTGCCCCAATACAAAGGTTAGCCCTCCGATATCTAGGTTAGGTTGCCTAGATAACAGTCTAAAGATCTTTTGAGATCCATCTTAAGAACAAAGCATAACTTTCAGGAATTAGGGTTAGATTGCCCCAATACCCAATGAGATTTCAAGAATCATCTCCAGAACGAAGCTTGATCCTTGAGGATCCGAGTTAGATTGCTCAGATACCTAGAAAGATACATGATAAGATGACAAGATGCGAGACATCAAGATGCCCCTAGAGATTCAAGATCATAGAATATCCAATTTTGACCATAAGGTACAAAAAACTGAATATGCCCCTAGTGATGGGGACTTTTGATTCAAATCAGAGTGATTTGAGAATAATGCCAAAAGATTCAATGATGCAATCATCCTGCCCCCTCAGGAGTGAAATAAAAAAATGATACATCATAATGATGATCGAGTGTGAGAAATCGTAGATAGAAATAAGATTGAAGATCCAGAGGAATCAAAGATAGATCAAGAGAAGGCAGAATCGATTTGGAGTTATCAGGAAGTCCTTTTGACTAGGTTTGACCATAGTTGACCAAGTTGACTAGAGTTGACTTTGACGAAAAGATTGCAAAAGCCGAGAAAATGATAACGAGAGATAATTCTGACAAGAAAGCAACGTCAAAAAATTGACTGCACAAGCATCTGATCACGTCGGTCCCAAAATTTTAAAATACGATTTTGAGCTACTTAGGAGTGTCAGATTTTGATTTCGATCACAAAAATATATTCAGAACAATCCATTTAGCCAAGGGTGCAATTTTTGAAAAAAATGGAGCACTTTTAAAAATTAGGTCAAAAGATATATAAGGCCTGGAGGGGTCATTTTCAAATCATTATTCACCTTTGACTTTAGCGATGGCGAGAGCTCCAGTTGACATTGATAGCACTCTCGTGCATACACATTGATTCAAGTGCTCCCGACGACACAACCGACCATTGAAGTATGACGCACCTATAAGTAATCAAAAGTTAATCCTATATTTCAAATTTTTATTGATTTTATAGCATTTTAGCATATTTTTGAAGCTTTTTAGGGTTGGTCGCGTCCAATCTCGCTTGAGGGAATAGTTTCCTCTCGCTAGCCTAGATCGCCTTTCGTACGAGGAATCTGATTCCTCGCAAGGGTTAGGGATTCCTCATGCGGGTCGCTTCTGCTCACTTGCACAAAGTGCGCGCTTACGTAGTGTGAGTTTTTAGGAATCTTGCACGGGAAGAGATCCTGTCTCACACAAGGTAGAAAGCTCACGTGGGAAAATAATTTCCTTGCATGAGAAACTTTCTCAACTCAAAAATTTGTCATTTTTTATGCCGCAGAGTTAGCCAGTTACAAAGCCTCAAAACTATGTTTAGGATAGGTCCATAGCTGTATTTGCTGTCATTGCTTTGAAAAATCATCATGTTGAGGTACTGATCCAATTTTGTTGCTTGCTTTGCAGGTTGACTTCCCTAATATTGTGTTTCAATCACATGATCCTATCATGGGTGAGCTACTACAGAGACTGTCAGATGCTGATGGTGCTCATATCGACGGGCTTAGATTGTCATACCTTCATGATGCACCTGATATTTAGGTAAATCATGGTCTATTGGGCACATTGGTCAAGCATTTCCATTCGGAGATGAACACTTTTCATTTGCTATAAGGGAGATGACTGTCACTCCTAAGGATATTTACAGGATTTTGATAGTAACATTTCACAGAGCTCATGTAGAGTATTATACTCAGCTGAGAGCAGGTACACTGGCATTGAGAGTAGTCTTCCAAGATGAGCTAGTGATGGGTTGGGCCATCTCTTGGGAGGATTTGATTCATAGCTATGACGTAGATCACCCACTAGCGGTTGTCTTGGCACTTTTCTTGAGTTGCCACTTGGTTGCCGATCGAGGTCAGCACGGGTTGGAGTGTGGCTGGGGAGGCATGTTGCAGAGGATGCTGGCTACACTTGCAGTGAATTTTGGATGGGGTGAGTGCATGTTCACGAAGATGTACCATGAGATGCACAAGATTATGTATCAAGGTGCATGGACTATGGTGGCAGGAGTCATCGTTCTTCAGATCTGGGCCTGGGAGCACCTTCCCATATGTAGGCCAATTTTTCATGACACACGGTAGCCTTTGGAGCCGTATATATATAGGTACACAAGTCCTATGACCCAGCCCACACTGGGTAAGACAGAGCAGTGGCAAGCTCAGATAGATGATATGGCAGAAGTCATATGGCAGCCCTAGATAACCACAGAGGTATGGGATGAAGCACAACATGAGCTATCGTATATGTTCTATTCACGTCCTTTGATCGGGTGTACCATCAATGTTGTTGAGCGCTTCTTACTTACACGAGTGTTGCGACAATTTGAGAGACCTCAGGATGTCTCACAAGAGTTTTGTACTTATGCCTGATTCATTGATGAGATGAGGAAGGGCTGGCAGAGATAGTTGGATAGAGGCCGGAGCATGATAGATGCTCGAGTACCACCAGCTAGGTGGGATTACATGGTCAGGGTGATGAACGCAGGGATGACACCTGCATAAAAGGACCACATATTAGCGCACCCATTCCCTAAATATATAGATCCTATTGGCCTGGGCCCTCATGTACAGTAGGTGGTACAACCACCACCACAACAATAGACACAACAACCACCCTTACAACAACCACCCTTACAGAAGCAGGCACAACAGCCACCCTTACAACAGCAGGAGAGGGTAGTATGACTGAGGACTATGCAGACTTCTATCCCCACTAGACCTATGGGGTCAGATGCAGGTGTCGGGAGTAGTGGCAGCCATGATAAAGCCACTAAGTAGGGAGAGGACACCATCATGGCTGATACTATTCTGATTGATCCATAGGCAGGAGGATAGGTAGCTTAGTTATAGGAGGCTCTCCAGAGGCTCCGAGAGAGGGTGAGACAGTCGTAGAGGGAGTGTGATGATTTCCATACACATGTGGTCATTTAGGAGACCCAAGTAGCCAAGCATGACCAAGAGATTTGGGGGTTATAGGAGGAACTGGCTAGATTGTAGATAGAGACGAGGTATGAGGTTGCTCAGGCAGCCTATTACTATGCTGCTTACATGATCACAATTCTTGAGGCAACAGATCAGGTTCAACCATTTTTAGATTATGCTGGGGCACGGGCCGCTCCACAAGCACCACCACAGGGACCACCACAGGGACCCCCTCAGTAGCAGGGCATGCCACCTCCTCCACCTCCTCCAAGGGGTTAGATGGGACACTTGATATACATATTGTACCACCATTTTGATATACTGTGCTCGAGTAGCACCCTTGTATATTTTGGATCAATTGATATATATATATATAT
>MU225460.1:3458318-3476847 GCA_018584345.1 Thuja plicata
ATGAGATGTTTCTTATATGATTAGATGTATGGATTAGAAATGTATGCCATGGATGAATATGCAAATGTTTATGCACATGTTTTATTGATAAATGCTATGAATGAAATGTGATGATAGATGTTAGATGGATACATGCTATGAATGATTTGATTTATACTTATAATGGATGCACATGTTTATGGATATATAAATGCAAATGAATGTATGGAAATGCACTTTTGGAAATGAATGTAATGCAATGAGTGCAATGGTACTAATCATCTCATGCAGGATATTGCAATATACAACAGGTATTAACCAAAAGAATATGAATGAAGATCAAGAGTAAGGACCGAACACTTGTGTAGTCAAGAGGAAGCCAGGATAAAAGATGAGGACCTTCGAAGAATGAGAAGACCATGAAGAGAGCACCAAAACCAACACAATGCAAGCCTAAAATGCGAATGCAAGCCTAAGCTAAATACAACCCTAGGACTTGGTTGATGGACTCATTGCATAATTATCATCATCGAGTATTTTGGAACACCGAAGTTAATATAATTATCATTGGTGTCACTGCGACCATAAGAATATGAATATGACTTTCATCGGATAAAATGTGGGAAATGAACATAAGCACCAGGGCACAAAAGCCAAGGTGACCTAAACATTGTTTCCAGTTTGATATAGTAAGAGTATACAAGTAAACAAACAGAGAAATAATAGTCAAGGAGAGAGTTCCAACCTCCCCTTGGCGTACAAATAAACAAGATCGAGGGATGTGAGGCTTTTCCACCTTAATGCAGAAGCTCTTATCACATACACCCTATTTATTTGACGTTTCCAGATCATCGAAACCACACCCACAAGCAGTAGACAAATAAAATATCAGTGAAATTAATGAGAATAGACAACATACAAAGAGAGAGTAAATCATAGCTAAGCACGTTTCTAAGTTTACGAATGTGTCTAGGTTTGGGGTGTTGAAAAACACCGTTGTGCTTGTGAGTGAAATGTGTTTGATTGCTATCGAGAGATGTTTACGTGTGAGATATCCAATGTGTGTTAAAAAACACAGATGTGTCCAAAGAGAATGTTGAAAAACACTATTTGATTAGGGTGTTGATAAACACCAATTCGTGCCAGTAGATAATTATCCTTTAGAATTGACAAGTTTACTGACTCGAGTGTAAACCGAAGATGAGATCAAAGTAGAGAACCATGCCCCCAAGTGACGAATGGAGTGATTTTGAATGTGCAGGTAGCACATCAATGTGAGAAATCTCAATAATATAGCAACAGTAGGTAGACGTAGTGAGAACCACTGATGACTAATGTGAGAGAGATTCTCAAGCATAATGTGAGATCTAGGCATTAGCAGGCAGACTTAGTGAGAACCATTGGTGACTGATGCGAAGAGGAGAGATAATCCCAAAAGATAGGACAATGCCCCCTAGACCAGGAAGATGCCCCCAAGTGTGACCAGTTTCAATCCATGTGAAGTCGAGCAAAATCTTGAAGATGACTAAGAGCGAAGGCATGAGCGAACAAACTAAAGCAGGAAAACAAACTGAAGTAGGAAAGCAATCTGAAGCAGGAAAGCAGGAGAGCAAATTGGAAGAAAGCCAAGAGATACTATGATAGATAGAGCATTATAGAATAAGAGGCGCCTGTTTACCAGGTTTTCACCATCTTGGTATAAATTCTATTTTTGGTACCATGATGCCTGTTTACCTGGTTTTCATCAATGGCACATTTTTCTCTTTTTCTCTTTTTTTTTTTTGTATTTTCATGTATTTTTATTTTTTTTAATTTTTATATTTTTTTTGTGTTTTTATTATTTTCAATTTTTTTGGTATTATCAAGGTGCCTGTTTACCAGGTTTTCACCAGGATAATTGATACATCGAAGCACCTGTTTGCCAGGTTTTCACTAAGATGATCATTTTTTTAGGACATTTTGCAATTTTTAGGATTTTCTCATAATAAAGTATGTACATGAGCATTCATAAGACATTTCAACTATAAAACTTTTTTAGATGAAGAGTGTTGATAGGCTCTTTGAGTTGTTCACCCTCTGTGGTAGATAGCTGGTAATTGCCAGACCTAAATACTACAGTAATAATATACGAACCAAGCCAGTTTGGCTCAAATTTTCCTTTTTGAATTCACTGTTGTTGATTTTTAGGGTTCTCTCTCAGGATGAGATCACCCATTTGGAAGTCTCTTGGTCTAACCTTCTTGTTATAGCTTTTATATATTCTCTTCTGATATGCTCAGAGATGATTGAATTCCACCTTCTGACATTCATCTAGTAGTTCAAGCTCTTGTAGCTGAGATATTCTGATATCATCATCAGTAATGAGGCCCTTCAAAGAGACTCACAAGGTAGGAATCTCAACCTCAATAGGAAGTACTGCATCGACACCATAAACTAGAGAAAAGGGCATGGCCCCTATTGGTGTTTGTATACTAGTGTGATAAGCCCATAAAGCCAGATTAATCTAGAGATGCCAGTATCATCCAGATTTGTGTACTGTACGGTGTAGGATCTTGAGAATTGTCTTGTTTGAAGCTTCAGCCTGTCCATTACCCTAGGGATAATAGATAGAAGACCAGTGCTGAATAATCTTGAACTTAGTGCATAAATATTTTAGATCTTTGTTCTTGAATTGCCCCCCATTGTCAATGATTATAGATGAGGGTACACTGTATCTACAAATGATGTAGTTTAGTATAAACATGGCTACAAACTTACCATCAGCTACACTGAGAGGTACTGCCTCAACCCATTTGGTAAAATAGTCTGTAGCAGTAATGATGTATTTATGTCCTCTCAAAGAAGACATATATATTTGACCCACTAAGTCAAAGGCCCACAGTTGAAATGACCAAAAAGTAATGAAGGGAATAAACTCCTTGGCTGGAGCATGAATTAAATTACCATGTAGTTGACACTATTTGCAAGACTTAGCAAACTATGTAGCTTCTTTCTCCATATCTGGCCAATAGTAACCAGCTCTAATGAGTTTACGAGCCAGTGTTAGACCATTTGAGTGATACCCATAGATGCCTTCATGTACCTCTTCTAACGCACGCTTGGAATCATCAGGTTCTAAACACCTAAGGAGGGTACCATCTAGACCTCATCTATATAAGTCGTTAGCTACGATGACAAACCATGAAACACCGCAGATTAAATGACTTTTCTCATTTCAATTATATGTGTCAGGAATAATTTTGTCATGAAGATAAGAGTAGATATGGTGGTAGTGGGATGAGTCATGTCTAATGACTGAACAGATCATCTGGGAGTCAGGGGAATCATAGGTAGGGTAGCATAACATCTCCACTAGGAATTCATGTTTGAAATCATTTTCTGGAATTTGTAACATAGAAGCCAGAGTAGCCATGGCATCAACTGCTTTATTATCCACCCTTGGAATTTTCTGGAAAGTGACATGTGCAAAGTATTTCTTAAGGTCGTCAACCATATTTTTATAGGGCACTAATTTTTCATCTTTTGTTTGATAGATGTCATTCACTTGATTGATAACCAGTTGTGAATCTCCAAAGAATTTTAGCTCATCCACATGCCATTCAATAGAAATATTTAATCCATTGATCAAAGGTTCATACTCAGTAGTGTTATTCATGCAAGGAAACATCATTTTGTATGCCTTTGGTAATGAATATCGCTGAGGTGTAATGAACAAAATTCCAGCACCTGACCCCTGCTGGGTGAATGATCTATCAAAGAACATGGTCCATGTCTGATGTGTGAGAAGCATGATGGACTCATCCAGGTATTCAATCCTTAATGGTTGATGATCTGTAATAGGTGCCTCGGCCAACTGATCTGCAATCACTTTCCCTTTGATAGATTTTATCTCAACATATTCAATATCAAATTCACTAAGGAGCATGACCCATTTAGCTAGTCTACGTGTGAGGGTAGCTTTACTGAGTAAGTACTTTAATGGATCAATTTTTGTGATTAGCCTTGTGGTGTGAGAAAGCATGTAATGTCGTAACTTTTGAGAAGCAAACACCACTGCTAAGCAAGCTTTCTCAATTATAGAGTAATTCATTTCATAAGAGACCAATATTCTGCTGATGTAATAAATTGCTCTTTCTTTATTATTTTGATCTTCTTGGGCCAATAGAGAACCCAGAGATGTTTCTGTAGCTGAGATGTATAAGATTAATGGCTTCCCCTAAATGGGAGGCATTAATATAGGTGGATTGGCTAGATATTGTTTGATCTGATGAAAGCCTTGTTCACATTCTTTGTTCCATTCATAAGTCACACCTTTATGTAGAGTTTTAGTAAATGGTTGTGACTTGTCAGCTAGCTACGAGATGAAACGTCGGATAGATTGAAGCTGACCTTGAAGACCTCTAATTTGTCTGATATTGTGAGGTGGAGGCATTTCCATGATAGCTTGCACCTTTGTATGATCCACGTTGATTCCCTTCATGGAGATGATATAACCAAGTAATTGCCCTGAAGTAACCCCAAATGCACATTTCTTATGGTTAAGATGAAGTCTAAATTTTTGCATATGATCTAGTATAGGGCCTAGATTAGTGATATGTTTCTTCCTATCCATACTCTTAGCGAGCATGTCATCCACATATTCCTCCATTGTCTTATGCATCATATCATGAAATATAGTAGTGACAACTCTCTGATAGGTGGCTCCAGTATTCTTAAGACCAAAAGGCATAACATTCCAACAGAATGTACCCCATGCACAAGTAAAAGAAGTCTTCTCTTGGTCCTCTAGCACAATTTTGATTTGGTTATAGCCAAAGAAACCATCCATTAGAGAGTACATCTCATACCCTGCTGTCATATCCACAATCATATCAATATTGGACAGGGGAAAATCATCTTTTGGACAAGCCTTATTTAAGTCCTAGAAGTCTGTGTAGACTCTGATAGATTTGTCATGTTTAGACACTGGGACTATGTTAGAGATCCACTCTACATAATCAATTTCTCGGATGAACCCAACTTTTAGAAGTTTTTCCAATTCTTCCTTAACCAATAGAGCCACATGTGGATGCATCTTTCTAAGTTTTTGTTTGACTAGTTTCACACCTGGAGATATTGAAAAATGATGCATGATGAGATTAGGATCCACACCTAGCATGTTAGAATATGTCCATGCAAAATTTATCTTTTTCTCCTTGAAGAAGTCTGTGAATTCTTTAAGTTCTTTTATAGATAATGATTTGGCCACATGAATAATGTGTGGATGTTCTTCTATTCCTAGATTTATCGGCTGAGTTGGCTCAATTAGCACCGATGAGATGTTCTTGGAAATGACTCAGAAGTGCATCAAGTATCTCATCCTCAGGCACCTCAAAGAGGTTTTCACCTTCGGATACATCTTTTCTTTTTAATTTTTTTGGCTCTGATACTGCCACAATGTGGTTTTCACCATCAGAGTGCCTATTTTTTCTTCTTTTAATTTTATGACTAAGATACTTGATATTATCCTTGATCATGTTGACACTTTCTTCACTAGTGGAGGATGTTACAGGTTCAACAACGTGAAGGTAGCAGGCTAGAGCATAGTCATTCTGGAATGTAAGGACTTCATTGGATGAGGTAGGGGTATTCCAGTCTATTAACTTGGGATGTTGGAGTGAAAGAGACATGATGGGTTCAAGTGCATTCATGATATAATCATCGAAAGCATTGACTAGTAAATTGAGAGCTAAATTGATCTCATCCAAAGGTGTGTTCAAATCCTTTTGAATCCTAATGACCAAAGTAGAAGATATGTTAATATTTATGGAGTCAGACTCATTAGACCTTTCACTAGACCCCTCACTTACGTCAAGAAGATTTTCATAAGATCCTTCTGACAAAATGTTGAACTCATATTCATGAGAATATGTGTCCAAACTTTGACTAGGATCTTTGCACCATGAAGGTTTGGGAGTTCTTACAACACCAGCTTGTTCTTGTGCCAACTGTTCTTGAAACTCTAGTGGTATGTATCATTCACCTTGGAAACTAGGATCTTGTAACACTTTCCATTATTCATAGGTTAGTGCATCAAATGGAGTGGTTTTATCAGAATCACTATTAGTTTTGACTGTACTGGCATGCGGTACAAAATTATCTGGCTCAGCAAAGAATGCTGCCAGGTCTAGAGGAATGGGATAAGGAAAGCAATCCTCATCGAAGCTATCTTCTATGGTGTCGACTGTAGTTGTGTCTTCAGGTTCTGGTGAAGGATCTGATTTTGGTACAAATTTGGTAATCCCTAGATGGAACAAGATCTTCTTGAAGCCTAAACTAGTTGTGTCTTTTGTCTTTTGACCCATAGCTTTAATAGGTTCCACTAACCCATTACCATTCACCCCTATTGGGCCACTCCCTTTGTACCCAAAGCATTTCATAATATTAAGACCTTCATTGTTGGGATTTAGTTCATGAGCTAGGGAAATCTGTTCAGGTATGTTCTTTCCTTTGCAAAGCCAAGGTTTAATAGCTCTTTCCTCATCTTCATCTTCTAATGGTGTAGAAGCTCATACAAAGGCACCATCATAAACTATCTATAGAGGAGTAGAATATATGTTGTTCTCAGAAGGTCTCCCATAAGAATGAGGAGACGGAGGTAGAGCTGCTAATGATAGCACAGGTTCTATTTGATACCCCCCATGCCTATGTCTATGATTTTCAAGGTCTGTTCCATGTCTCTAAGTTTGGCATCATAGAATTCTGTGTATTCTCTATTAGTCAGAACAAGACTATTAGCTGACTGAGTGAGTGCATTACAAGAAGAGCCCATACTAGTAGGAATTGTCACCTCTATGCATTGGAAAGGAAACTTAATGCACTGATGGTATGTAGAGGGAACCGCTTGCATCTCATGGATCCACAGTCTTCCCAGCAAGATATTAGATGCAAGAGGAAGGTCTAGCACCTGACATGTGACATCTCTTTCAACCAGTCCAACCCAAATGGGTAGCATGACTAAACCTTTAGATTTTCTCTCTTCTTCATCATAGGCCTTGATAGTAATTCTTTTGTGGGAATCTATGTGATCTTTTTCATAACCTAGCTGAGCAAGAAAGTGAGCAGAGTAAATATTGAGACCAACACCTCTATCAATAAGGATGCGACGGACTAGCTGTTTGCCAATCTTGACTTCTATATGCAGAGGATCATTATGTAGGTGACTAATTGAGTGATCATCTTCTTCTGAGAAGGAAAAATAATGTGGTGAGGTCAAGTGACCCACCATGGATTGAAACTGATCTAGATTGATGTCTTTGGGGACATTAGCCTCTGTGAGGGCTTTATCCAGAATCTGCCTGTGAGCAGGCCAGAACTTCAACAACTCAAAGATGGTTATTTGAGCGTTGGTTCTTTGTAGATGGTCTAGAACACTATAACCAGTAGTAGAAGGTGTGGGGACCACTTTTTTGGTCTTGTTGGTGGAGCCAACAATAGTTTTATCTGTGGGTTGTTTCGGTGCGGATGTAGCAGTAGGAGGGTCAAGACCCTTGATAGTGATTTTAGCGCAAGATCTGGTAACAACGTTCACACAATCTTGAGATGATTCAGATTAAAATAAGTGAGACTCGGGGCCTCTCAAGAAAAATGGGGTCTTAGGCTTAGAAGCATCCCCACCTCCCCTGGTAGTAATCACATTACAATAATCCACTCCCACAGGTTCAACCATGTTGATGACATTATCATAAGTGCCATGTGTGTAGTTAACCTTGGCATTATTGTTCTTAGCATTGGAAGACTCACCTTTCTCATGATGACGAAAGGGATCTTTAAATTCCTGGTGATCCAAATTCTTGTTATGATTTTCTATAATGATAACCTGGTTATCAATCAGATCTTGGACTTTATGACGCAGTTGAAGACAAGTAGCAGTCTTATGACCCTTTTTTTGGTGATAGTCATAGTATGCATTGTCATTCCACTAATGGGGTCATGGTTGTGGATCATATAGGCATTTTTCCAAAGGAGAAAGAATCTAATTTTGCACCAAAGTCTTGAAAACTATGTTCAATGGTTCTCCCAAAGAAGTAAATTCACGCTTGGGTTGTGGGGCCCAAGGTTTGTTGCCAGAGAATCTAGAAGGCTGTTGAGTGTTTGTTGTAGCCTTTTCAATAGATTTGGTCACTTGTATAATAGAGGTGAGATTGAAGACCAGTTTTGAAGGAGCTGGAGTCACATTATCAACTACCCCATTATTCACAACATCCCTATTCTTGTTGACAAACTTCCCTTTATCTTTGTTGGAAGAGGAGGAACCTTGTTTGTTATCTTTATACAAAGTCAATTCACCTTTATTAACCATAAATGCCTCTATCCTCATAGCTTGCTTTATCATGCTATCAAAAATTAAGGGGACCTTGAAGTTGTACTTGATACCCAAAATCAGGGGTGAGATTATCTAAGAAGATATCGAGTTTCTTAGATTCGGGTATTTTGTGAGGATACTTAGTGCAAAGTTGTCTCCATCTTTGGAGAAATGTCAAGAATAACTCCCCTTGCCTTTGCTTGAGATTGCAAAGGTCCCTTGTGTTGATGGGATGTTGTATGTTGTGAGAATAGTATTGTATAAAGAGATTGGCAATCTCATCAAAAGTCTTGATGCCGGTGGGTAGTCGAGAAAACCACTCCATGGCAGGTCCACCCAAACTTTGGGGAAAGAGACACATCAAATAGGTTTGATCATGCATGAAATCCATAGATAGGGCCCCAAATTCTCTCAAATGATCCTGAGGATCAATGGTACCCAGATACTTATCATATTTAGGGAGTTCTACACCTTTGGGAAAAGGTGGCATAAGAAGACTCCTATCAAAAGGAAAAGGACAGATGCTTTCCATCGTGAATTGTTGTGTGGGTTTGTCCTTATCCTTCATAAGTTGACTGATTTGATTTTGCATGTCTTGAATTACTTTATGGAATTTGGTAGTTTCACTCTCTTCTTCTTTAGCCACAAGCGTTTCCACTTGGAAGTTTGAGAGTAGCTTAACTCCTTGTTTTTCTAAATATAGAATTTATTTCTCCTTGTCTTCTGCAAGGAGTATTTCCATCATTTTGATGAGAGCTTTATTAAATTTTGCAGCATCTATGTCATTTTGAGTTATTGGCTCATCATCATTACCAAGAATCTCATAAATGATTTGAGTCTAATCTTGACCCTGGTCATATGGAGGAGGGTGATTATGATGTTGCTTGCCTTGTTGACCTTGATCATTTTGAGATTGGTCATGAGCATCGGTGTATTGACCTTGCATGTAATCGAAAGGAGTTGCCATGTTCTTGATGGGAGATTGTGCCGTGTGCACAGCTTCAGTATGAGTGTGAGTATCGAGATGAGAACTCCTGGTCAATGTAACCTTTGGTGGATCAAAGGGTTTGATAGGATCAAAAGGATTGATATGTTCAAAAGGATCACTAAGGCAGTGAGGATCGTTAATAGGATCAACCCAAATAGGTGACTTTCTAAAGCTTTGTTGATCTGAAAGAGATGAATTTTGTTGATCTTGAAACAAAGGATTAGAGCAAAGCTGAAACACTGGTTTTTGATTCATAATAGGATCTGTACTAAGTGTAGAAGAGGAAATTGAGGATCCCTCTTGGCTATCAGGTTGAATGATAGATTTAGAATGATCTTTTCCTTGATTACAAGGTTTACCCTTACTTGTTTCAGAACCAAGAATAGGGAATATATTACCGCTTCTAGTCATAACAGACATAGATGTAGATGAAATGAGAGAGGAACTAGGATCCAACTCAGAACTCTGTCTCTAGAGATAAAAAAAGGAGATAACAGGCTAGAACAACCAAGGTGTGAGATGCACCCAAAATGAATCGTCAAGAGTGTGGCTAGAATAACTGAGATGTGACTATCATGCTGCAAGGTACAAAAACATAGAAAAGATAGGACAAAGAAAAAGAGACAAGATGAGTTTGAGTAAGAATCAGTCAGTTTTCAACTTGAAACAACCAGTTTTAGACTGCAGACAACAGGGAAACAGGCAATCAAATCCCTGAAAAAAGTCAGATCAGATAAAAAATTCACTAGTCAACGGGAAAAAGCTCATTGTTTTAGGACACCAGGCTATAGATTCACGCAAGGAAGTGCTTTTTTGCATGAGGAAGTTATCAAATTTGCATGAGAAAATGAAAGCTCGTGTGAGGAAGTGCTCAGTTTTTGAAATCTCGCGCGAGAAAACTCTAGATTTTGATAAACAGACTCAGTTTTTGAGATAAAAACTAGATTTTGAGACATATTTAGGACTGTTCTCTGATAGAATTTCTAGGTTCAGGGTAGTTTTATGATGATATAGATCAGTAATCTTAATTTCAAGGTGACAAGCACTTGTTAACAAGCACGAAGTTTCAAACAAGCAATAGTGACACTAGCAATAGTCGTAAACAGTTCTACCAAGGACAAAGAAACTTGGAAAAATCATGGGAGTCTTTGTTTGATCATGATTGGGTAGTTTAAGACTCAAAACAAACACTTACTTATCCCTACAAAACAAAATGGTGGAGAGGACAAAATCCATGCCCCGTTGTCTTATGTGTATGCGTGCACCTCACACAACAGTGTCACCCTTGAGAGAGCGCCTATGTTTTTGGTGTTTCCAAGGAATAATTATATATGTTCAAAGGTTACCCTTAAAGTAGGGGCCATCATCATATACCACTTCAAGAATTCAGGTGCATACCTATGTCGAGAATCTAGGGGATAGATTCTTCCCTCTCCCTGCGCATAGATTATGTCTTCTTTCAGAGGTGATCTGAGTAGGCATCTAACTAAGAGAGTTTTTAGTGGGCTTTCATTCACAATAACCTTCGGTGCCTCTAATACAGAGCTAGGGCCTCATAGCCACACCAACACTTGAAAGTCATACACCCTTGCAAGCAAGGCTGGGAGTGGTGCCACTTAGTACGACAAACAAGGCTTTCTCAAGATGATAGTCAAAATCATGAGAAAGAAGTTACCATGGCTTTGGAGTCTTTGGACTCAACAAAGTAGACTTTATTATAGTGAGGTGGAATCACCGGCAATAGGTGTGTACTCACTTGGGTTGTTCTTAGAGGTTCAACTTCTGGCAGGCCCTCTAAAGGTGACACAACTTGGCTTGGATTCAAGGGTCCGATTTTCTGATTCTCTCAAAGAGAGAAGAGCATACTTCTCTACCTCTTCACCTTACCCAAACACTCAACACATGTTCATCACCTAGATAGCTTCACTCCACCAAATCCACAAGCCTTTGGGTTTCTGATTCTCTCAAAGAGAGAAGAGCATAATCCCCTAACAAGTAGATGTGTTAAAGATTCACTATCTTGCTCTGCTTCCCCAGGTATCCATCATTCTAGCAACATTTGGGTCTCAGTTTCATCCATGGGAATCACTTCCATGTAATGAAGAGCCTACTCCCCTAATTTTCTATCATGACCCTTGAGAAATTTTAACAAAGCCCTATTTAAACTATGTGAATGAAAAATAGTAAACAAGCACAAAGTTTTTAATATGCCTTTGACAACCATCCTGTAAGAAAACCATTAGCAAGTTTTTATGATCTTTGACAAGCGACCTGCAGACCACTGTTATGCTATAGCAAAAATAAAAAACATGAAATCAACAACAGAAAGTAAATGTTAGAAAATGATAACAGTAAATTGCAGATTCTAGAAATTAAATGATTGTCTGTAAAACTTTGCGCGAGAAAGTATTTTGGTGCACATGAGAAAGTGCAAGGACTTACTCGAGATTTCTATTTCCTCACATGAGAGAGTGCTACTAGGATCAAAAATTCATGTGGTTTGATATGAAATGTCGCGTGAGATTCTATACCAATGGTGTACAGACATATGACAAAGTTCAAATTACTGTCAGAAAATTTTGAGAGTGAGGCCAGAAATCATTTTTTCTGCCCCACGGTGGGCGCCAAAATGTTATGTGCTTGAATGTGACCTCTAAATCAGGCACAAACTCAACATAGTCCTTACTCAATCATCCAATTTGCAAATATGAACATGAATTGTCCATTTTTCAAACTTGATTGAAGTGACTTGTTGCCTCTTATCTAGTTGGGGATGTTGAATTTACTCTCAGAAAGAGAGCCAAAAACCTTGACCATTGCTAAAATGGAGGATTTTTAAAGCATGAAAGATAAGCAAATTGCCATTAATCGAAGAATGAAATGACATTGAACTAGAATGAAATTCCATTAATCTATGAATGAAATGCAAATTAATCTATGAATTGAACTAGAAAAATAATCAAATTACACTAGCCATGAGAACACAATTATACTAAATGAGATTTTAAACTAAAAAAGAAACAAAAGTTATGAAATATGTAGTAAGTAAGACAAAAATTAACTATAATTTTGATTCTCTAAAAATTGATTCCCTCAAATGAAGAAAATGAGGACCATAATATAGAACAACCTGAGAAGGGGATGAAGAGTTTCTTGAAAAAGAAATGGTTGACTCTTCATCTCCATGGACGAAGGTGAGACAATTTTTGAAGGAATTATTCAATTAAAAGAATGAATTATTGCCACATGAGTGGCTTTTCATATGGAATTATGGAATTCCTTTTGAGGGTAATTCACTCAACTAAGTAAATAATTCTTTTAATTCCTTTTTATTTGTATTAGCTAAAGGGGGTGGAATTAATTTAATTTAAAATCACTTAGGACTTTTAGAATTAAATTAATTAATCATAGGGATTTTTAGCTAATAAACCTTGATAATTTAGGAATTAAATATAATATGAGATTTATGCAAATTCAGGTTTTCTGCATTTGAGACCAAGTTAATTAAAGTCAATTAGGAAGAGAATTTACCTAGTACAATAGGACTTTGATGATGAGAAAATGCACCCAAAATTGATTAGAATTGTAAGGTGCCAATTTTGGGGTGTTACAATATTCACAATGTGACTACAAACACCGATGGTCAGTGAAATCTGATGGATAGAGATCACCAACAGTCAAGTCACAGTGATGCCCGAGTAAGAACACCGACAAGTATTACCAACAACCAAAATCACAAGCATACCCAATGGAAAGAAACATAGTGTAAACCGATGGAGAAGCCTGAGGAGAATTGGAGTGTTGACTGATGCTATAAAAGAGTTAAATATCGAAATTAACTTGAGTTTAGAAATGAAAAAATATCTAGCTAGCAGAGCTAAATATAGAATTAACTGGTAGTTATCATTGTTTTCATTGACAAGATAAGTCAGAGATAAGTAATGGATTTAAAGCTATTTTGTTGAGTTGGTAAGAAGATATCAATGAGATAAAACAAGAGTTTTTATATAAATCTAATTGGCAAGAATTGTGGATCACACCAAGATTAAGAAGATAAAGAACCTAACAATGGTGACATCATGTATATAAAGAGACAACTCAATTCATTACAAATTGGTGTGGGGAGTATAATGAAAAAGAGGATGCTGAAGAGAAACTTCATATAGTCTTGATCAACAAGCTGAGGAAAGAGCTAAATTTTTCTACGGACAACATCACCGAGCACAATCAAAGTGGAGCAAAGGTATAAACAAAGTTATATTGATCATAATAGTTTTATGAGATTAATATAGATCTCAAAATCTGCAAGTATAAGTTGTATATGTAAATGGATCATACTATTTCAGTTTAATCATTGATTTGGAAAGTCTCTTAACTGAGCAGGATTTAAAGATCCTTTCTATATTGAGATACATCCCAAGGAGTATCAAAAAGTATGATCATGAAGATAGCATGAGATGCCAGATACAATTTGACAGGCCAAGTGAGTGTTTGATCAAAGATGGTAGCATAGAGATGCCCGATATCAAGTGACATACCAAAATTTTAAATCCTCTAACAAGGTCACACCTAACAATGTGTTTGTAACCTTTAACAGGGTTGGTTATTCACCGAGCTCACTTATGAAGAGTGAAAATTTTGGGTTATTGGTCCCAAGTGGTTTTTCCCTTAATAGGGTTTCCACGTTAAAAATCCATGTGTCAATATGTTTATGAGTCATTAGTTTAGTGTTTTACATTACACATAACTTAACTGGATTGATTGGTATACTCTAGATAATTTACTGTCTTTCGGTAAATTAACAGACTACTATTCGGTAAACATATAGTAGAAGGTTTTACAAAGCATTATGAGCAGTAGTAATTTGATATAAGTATTTGGAGGCATTCAACTTACATGACTGAATATAAATAGAGGCTTAATATTGTGGTACTAAATTTTAAGGGTTGATTATTGAAATATTTTTGAGGCCACTGATTCACCCCACCTCTCAGTTATTACTAACATTTTTTTGAGCCATTTTTGTTAACAAAGACTAGAAGTATAACCTAAAATTTGAATAAATTTGTCAATTTAAGAGATGGGGGGACATTAAATCCATCGGCTGAGAAATAATGAATAAGTCACTCAACATCTAAAGTCGGGATGATCCCTGTCCATCTCAAGAGGAAATGAAGATTTATTTTTATTTCCCGCGAGTGAATCTCATAACTTTATCCTTAAAGGTCAAGATTTCCCTCTTGGGGATTCTAATCTCCTGTTCTAGGCTTCCAATGCATATATTCATATAATCCTTTGGATATGGAATTTCCTACTTATGGTTGATACTAAAGACTGTATGGTCAAAGCCTCTAAGGATATTATCAATGAAGATTTTCCTATATAGAGCTACAATGTCTTTTTTCTCAGTCCTTGCTATGACTAAACAAGAAATGCAAGTCACTAATATTTTTCCATTTGTTCGTAGAGTGTAACTATAATTGAAATGGAGTTCCCCAAATGCTATTTCTATGACTCTTCTTACCTATCATCTGTGGGTTTCAAGATTTAGTTCAACCTTTCTCATTTAACATTTCCAAGAAATGCCATATCTTTGTTGCCCGTGGCATGGAAGGTATATACATTGATATACATTTCGTTGCTGCAAGGAATACTTCTTGATTAAGAAACTTCTAAGTTTTACAAGACCTAACTTCAAAACTATGTAAAGTTAGAGAGCTTACCAGCTAAGTTTCCATGCTCTGTCTACATTCTTGGAGAAGGAAAAAATTATAAGAGTAGAGATATGTTTAATCTTGGTTGTTTGGAGTACCTTTTAAGCTTGATTTTCGGTCATCACATCATGAGAAGATGAACCGTTGGAAAAGGCTTCTTTAAAATTGAGTGCCACCCATATGGGGATTATTTCATCATAAATACAATGAAGATTTTGATGGATTGAGAATTGTGTGACAATATCATTTTGTACGTGGGAACCAAGTTGTGGATGGTAATTCTTTAATCCTTCTTTTCTTACATGGATGTGTTCATTAATGCTTATTTTTCCTAGGATTTTGTGTGTATGTTTTCAATTTGTTTGACATGGGCTTTTTAAATATATAGTTATTGGAAAATATTATTTAACATCTCTTCCCTACATACTTGTTTATTAGTGTGTTCTTCTTTTTTATTTTTTCCAGTATACCTACATGTATGTATACATAAATAATATATATATGTCAATGCTTTCTATTTGGCATCATTACCTTATAACTTAATAGGGGTAACCATCCTTATCTCACTAAATTCCTTAGGGTTTTCTGAAATTTTAACAATAATTTTAATATTTCTACTTAAGCAACGTGATTAGTAAGTCTAATTCCTTTATAATTCTCTCTGCCAAGATACTATCTTAAGTTTATGCTTTTACGGGTTTATTCATGATTACTCAATGCCTAATCTGACCATGCTTTTCATGTGATTTTTCCTATCAATATTTATCAAATATTGAGGGATTTCAAAATCATTATTGATTCATATTCTATTTCCTATCATTGATGTAAGCCCTTTACTCTTTTGAAAGAACTAATAGAGATTTATGGATAGATTTAGGTATATCTTGCCTAATGTTTCTTTACATTACTTGTTTATTTTTGAATACTTATACATGCCCTTTAATATTTAAAGTTACATGAGTCAATTTCAAAATATCGAGTCTTTATATATAAATTTATAAAATCTATGTATATATTTAATTATGTTCTTTAGCTATAACATTGTTAGTCTGCTTATTGACAATTTTGATTCTTATTAGATGACTTCATCATTAAGTTCCATCTTGTGTCGACAATGATGAATTGAACTGAATCTATTGTATTCTTATTGCTAGTTTAAACCTTACATCTTTTGAAGTCCTTTTATTACAAGAGAATTCTAGCCTTTTAACAAGATTCTATTACATCATTTAAGTAAAGTTGTTGCTTTCTACACCAATTCCAGCCCTTTCCATAAGACAACTTAACCATTTAGATCATTGAATTAGAATCAATTCATTCCTCCCAATCCACCACCAAACCAACATCATCCTCTAAGATGAAGTGATCAAACCAGTCCGGCTGCATTGGAGATCTTAAATATAAGAAGAACATTAGAAAGTCCGGATTTCCCCTAATTATAAGAGTCCTTTATAGGAAATTTTCTACATCTTCTAATACTAAAATTGAGTATGAGGGAGTTGTGAGAGGTAAAAATTAGTTATAAAGGAATACAATAATAATATTAAAGCATTCAATAACTAATAAATCAAGACTACACCCAACATTGGATTGAAAAAGAAAACTTAAAACAATAAGAAACTAAGGAAGTGCAAACCTCCCTAAAACCGAATCCAAGCTCCCTTTTGATCTTTTTATGTGTCCATTCTTATGGATGTGTTATCAAGGATGATACAAGCTCCAAGCTTCAAGAGGTGTTCTTCAAACTGATATTATAAGTTTGCATAAAAGATGGATATATGATTTTCTCTCAAAACAACATTATAACTCTACATGGAAGGTGGATTTATTTGTGAAGGAATGAGGTTCTATTTATAGGAAAATGGAATTAGAATGAGTGGGCAGGATGCAAAGCTAAAGAGGGGCTCAGATGCACCTAGAAGAGAGAACAATGATTGTGCTTCTTTAAGTGCCTCTCATTGTGACAAGTGTCACAAGGAAAGTGGATGAGGAATGTGACCATTTAGGGAAATGAGCCAAGGGGATGAGAGGAGGCTTTAGTAGATAAGGCTATTAAAGAGGGTGTAAGAGCCTTAATGAGGAGTGTAAGAGAATTAATGAAGAATGGATGAGGAGATAAGGGATGGCTTGAGAAAGTTGAATTTGGGGAAGGGGTTAAATTCTTAATCCAAAGATTAGGAATGTGACAAGCTTAGGGAGAGTTTAGGGTTAGCATTAGGGTTAAGAGGGCTTGGGAAGTTTGACTTTGGGGTAGATTTGAATTCCTAATCCAAGGATTAGAAATGTGACAAACGCAGGGAGAGTTTAGGATTAGGTTTAGGGTTAAGAGGGCTTGAGAAGTTTGACTTTGGGGTAGAGTTGAATTCCTAATCCAAGGATTAGGAATGTGAAAAGCTTAGGGAGATATTAGGATTAGGGTTTAAAATAGGTGATTAGGGAGATGGAGATGGGAGGGGAGAGAATGAGTGGAGGGGTTTGTGTGCTAAAAATGTGACACACTTCTATGAGTCATTATATTCAAGATTGCTCAAGAATGATGTCTCAAATGGCAACTCATAGCTCCTTATTCAAGGAGTGCAAGGGTTTTTAATGGAGGCCCTCAGTTTAGACCTAGTTATTCCCATGCAAGTACACCATAAAATGAGAGATTCAGAGAGGAAGAGAAAGAATGCTAGTCTCCATGATCACCAAATATGCATGCAAATGAAAATGAAATCTATTCTATATGATAACAATGCATGGAAGGAAATATGCAAGCTTAATCTATAAAAGGAAATATGAATCTAAATTAACATGAATCTATTCTAAATGGATTACCATGAATGCATGAGAGAAGAAGACAAGAAGAAGAGAAGTTGCATGGTCCAATGTAAAATGCTCAAACTCTCCTCCAGAATCACTCTGCAAACCTACAACATACAATAGCATAAAAATGTATCTTCAAATGAAGGAGAGGTATCCTTTTAAAGAGCAATGAACGGTAGAGATTAAGAGGTAAAAATAAATGAGCAATGGTGGAGATTAAATCTTGGTTGATCCATGTGCTCATATCTTCAAAAGGCAAAATCAAAGGCTATGATTAAGAGGCAAAATTCCCACCACTTGGAAAGTGTAGAGGAAAAAGGATTTATTTATTTATTTTTATTTAATTTATTTCCTTTTTCAACACAAAGAGGAATTTAAGTGGGGGTTTTATTTAATTAAAAGAGGGATTTTCTTTTAATTAAATAAGATTATTTTATTTAATTAAAAATAGAGATTTTAATTAAATAAGATAATATTATTTAATTAAGAGAGATTTTAATTAAATAAGATAAGATAATTTAATTAAGAGAGATTTTAATTAAATAATTTTTTTTAATTTAATAAAAAGGGACTGTTTTATTTTAATTAAATAAGATAATTGATGAAATGATCAAACCTTAGGAAATATTGAAATAATTGAATTAATTACGATTTGATCAAGGAAATTGATTTGAATTGAAAATGTTGCAAAGCATTGAT
>MU225460.1:3476897-3512785 GCA_018584345.1 Thuja plicata
AATAAGATAATTGATGAAATGATCAAACCTTAGGAAATATTGAAATAATTGAATTAATTACGATTTGATCAAGGAAATTGATTTGAATTGAAAATGTTGCAAAGCATTGATTCATGAATTTGATAAACTGAAGAATGGGGGCCCATAGTCTAGGCGACCATTTTAGGGTACATACATTTGCCCCTCTTTGACTAATGTGTGATCTTTATGACAACATATGTATTCAAATAATGTGGTTAAAGTGTGAGATTGATTTGGGATCACAAAACAACCCAGATGTGTGATCGATGGATGAGAACACATCAAGACAAAGATAAGCTGATTAAAGAAGACAAGGTCAGCACTCCTGTAAATAAGTAATTGACATGTTCAAGATAAGAATCTTAAGAAAGGTTACCCCCAAGCGGAGTAATTGATAGGATTGATAAAGATGAATCAAGGATTGGAGTTTGATAGGTACTGCCCCCTTGTGATCAAAATTGAAATGAGATAGAGGAGAAACAACAAATTGAACTAAAGATAAGGTTCTTGATATAAGATGAAAGATATAAGGATCACAGAACCAAGGTAAATCATCAAGCATGAAAGATTATGCCCCAAGGTTGAATTAGAATAAAAGAAGTGGGGTGAAAGTGAATGGAAGATAGAAGTTTGGAAGAGGTGGAAAGAAATGGAGAGTAGAAATAGAAAGAGAATGCCCCAAAATGAAAGAAAGAGAATGCCCCAAAATGAATGAGAATGCCCCAAAATGAATCAACTGTTTAAGATAGAAAATTTTGATTGAGATCATGAAAGAAGATAAGGAAATAAAGATCAAAACATGACCACAGTTTATTAAAAGTCCACAAGAAAGATGAAGGAAACCCTCTCAAACTCATAATGTAGCCTAAAAATGCAAACTAACATGAGGTCTAACAATGCAAGCTACATGAAAATGCAAAGGTGTACTTGCAATAGAGCAACTGTAACATAAGACTTGGTGTTCATCATTCATTAAAGAATGTTAAGGAACTTATTTTCATCATTGGGCCATTATTAACGGACATTGGAAAATAACACAATCATCACTAGTCACAAGTGCAACTATGAAGAAATGAATACGATTTATATCAGATTGGAATGTGGAAAGATTCTAACATAAGCATCAAAGACATAAAGTTCAAGATGAATTTGATGATAGCTTACCCAATTTAATGTAGCAAAACCATGCTCACATCAAGGCATAGATGCCAGGATGAACAGAAGAACAGTTGTGCAAAACTAGTCAAGGATGAAGCCTCAAATATCCTAAGTGTGTCAAGGGAACAACAAGAGAAACTAAAGAGTTTCAAGATCACACCCACAAGAAGAAAGAAAATAAAAACATGCCCCATGCCCCAAGTCCTCTAGCTATGCATCTCAGCGAGACTTATTAGACAAGGACACTTAACAAAAATCAATAATAGTCAGCACACAAAGAAAAGATCATGACATAGCTCAAGCATTAAGTGGTGTGTTAAAAAATTTAAGTGTGTTAACTGATACTGAGTTTCAAGGATAAGGATCGAATGCTTGCAAGTAGGTAAGATCACATGACAAAACTGGGTAAGACCAAACTGATAAGTGTTGAAAAAAACTTGATGTCAGGGCTTGTATTGAAAAATACAATTGGGGTGGTGTTGAAAAACACCATTTGTGAGATTTCCTAAAGACTAACGCATCCAAGAGATCAAAGCTAACACAGGTATGCCCCCTAGACAAAGACAAAGACCAATTCCAAACCAAGGCAACAAGGACAAGGCATGATGGAGAAAGGCTAAGTGTCGAGGACATATGGTGAGAAACAAGGGGTACAAAGGCCTCAAGTAGTGCATGTTTCCAGGTTTTTACCACTTGGGTTTTATTACAATATTTTGCTACCAAGGCGCCTGTTTCAAGGTTTTCACCAAGGAACTTGTTCCATTTTTTTTAAAATTTTTGAATTTTTTTATTTTTTTGTATTTTTGGAATATATAATTTTTTTTGAAGATACATCAAAGCACCTATTGCTAGGTTTTCACTAAGAAGATCATTTTTCAAGAAATTTTGTGATTTTTAGAATTTTTGACAATATATCATTTTTTTTGGATTTTTTTAGGATTAATAATTATGTACAAAGGATGCCCCCAGACATAATGGGTATCATGGATAGAACTTCTTTAGGTACAAGAAATTGATAGGACTAGGGAGCTTCTGTCCCTCTACTGTAGACAGTAAATAAGCACCTGACCCAAAAGCTATTGTGATGATGTAGGGTCCAAGCCAATTAGGTTTAAATTTGCCCTTTTGATCTCTATGCTGTTGATTCTTAGGATTTTCACGTAGGACAAGATCTCCCACTTGGAATTCTCTACGGCGAACCTTTTTTTTGAAGGCTTTGGACATGTGCTTTTGATAAACCCTCGTATGGTCAAATGATGATTGACATTTTTCATCTAGAAGTTCTAACTCTTGAAGTCTCATGGCGTGGTAGTCTTCATCTGTAACTAGACCTTTGAGGGATACTCTAAGTGAAGGAATCTCAACCTCCAAAGGTAACACTCCTTCAACACCATATGCAAGGGAAAAAGGAGTAGCCCCAGTAGGAGTATGGATACTCGTTCTATAGGCCCACAAAGCCGGATTTATCTGTAAATGACAATCTCTACCATTCTTAAAGACTATTCTATGTAAGATTTTAAGAATGGTTTTGTTTGATGACTCTGCTTGACCATTTCCTTGCGGGAAGTAGATGGAGGACCAATGTTGTTTAATCTTGAATTTCTTGCAGATTTGTTGAATTTCTTGCAGATTTGTTCAGAATGAATAGAGAGACTGTCTTTCTCGAGGCAATAGAAAGTAGGACAACTTCTATCCATTTAGTGAAGTAATCAATAGCAGTGATAATAAACTTGTGTCCACCTGATGTGTTGGGATGAATCTGCCCAACAAGATCAAAGGCCCAGCATTGGAATGGCCAATGAGATATAGAAGGAATGAGCTCCCTGCCTAGAGCATGCATCAGGTTACCATGTTTTTGACACTTTTCACATGAATTTGCAAAAGATACTACGTCAATCTGCATCGTAGGCCAATAGTGCCCCACCCTAAGCAACCTTCGGGCCATGGAAAGACCATTGGAATGTCCCCCAAAGATGCCCTCATGGATGTCAACTAACGTTTGGTCAGATTCTTCCTTTTCTAAGTATTTAAGAAGTATTCCATCTAGACCCCTCCTATACAAATCACCAGAGATAAGGGAATAGTGAGAGGCATTTCAAGTAAGGTTTCTACATTCAGATTGGTTAAAGGTTTCACATATAATTCCATCATGAAGATATGAGTAAATGGGACCATAATGGGATGACTCACAACCAACAAGGGTACAAATGAAATGGATTTCTAGGGAGTCATAGATAGGGTGATGTAGCTCTTCCACCAGGAATTCAAATTTGGATTCATGTTTCTCTAACTAAAGGAGTGAAGCAAGTGTAGCCATAACATCAGCTGGTTTGTATTCTTCTCTAGGGATTTTCTAAAATGTGACAAATGTGAAGTATCATTTCAAGGAATCAACCATTTGCTTGTAAGGTACCAGTTTCTCATTTTTTTTTATATTCATCATTAACTTGGTTGATTATTAGCTATGAATCCCCATAGATGTGTAACTCTATGATTCTCCATTCTATGGCCATCTTAAGTCCATTTTTTAAAGCTTCGTACATAGAAATGTTGTTTGTACATGGGAACAATAACTTTTAAGACTTAGGAATTGTGTACCCATGAGGAGAAACAAACAACACACCAGCTCCTGAACCATTTTGCATAAAGGATCCATCAAAGAATATCTTCCATGTTCTTTCAGTCATTTACATGAGGTGCTCATCTGGGAAGTCAACTTGAGTAGGTGCATTATCTTATAATGGGAAATCAGCCAATTGATCTGCTATATCTTGTCCTTTGATTGATTTACCCTCAATGTAATCTATGTCAAATTCTGAAAGTATCATCATCCATTTAGAAAGTCTACCTATAAGGGCAGCCTTACCTAGCAAATACTTGAGTGGATCTATTTTTTCTATGAGGTGTACAGTGTGCACAAGCATGTAATGTTGCAAATTTTGGGAAGCAAACACAACTACAAGGAAAGATTTCTCATTTCTAGTATAATTAACCTCATATGAAAGAAGAGTGCGACTGATATAGTATAATGCTCTTTCTTTTCCATGTTCATTAAGTTGAGCTAGTAATGCCCTCAAGGAAGATTATGTCACTGAAATGTATAGAATAAGTGGTTTCCCTAGGATAGGAGGCCTTAAAATAGGAGGATTTTCAAAGTATTTCTTGATTTGATCTATGCTCTTTTGAAAATCCTCATTCCAATCACATTTGACTCGCTTTTGTAAGTTCTTGTTGAAGGGTTGAGCTCTATCTGCCAATTGTGAAATGAATCTCCTTATAGATTGAAGACACCCTTGAAGACTCCTCATTTGACTAATGTTTCTAGGAGCTGGCATATCTATGATTGCTTGGACATTTTCAGGGTCTACCTCTATTCCTCTTGTTGAAATTATGAATCCGATTAGTTTTCCAGAGGTAACTCCAAATGCACACTTTTTAGGATTTAACCTTAGTTGAAATTGTTCCATGCAATCTAGAATGACTTTTAAATCATCTAAGTGTGTGTCTCTCTTCTTAGACTTGTCCAAGGTGTCATCCACATAATCTTCCATGTTTTTATGCATCATGTCATGAAAAATGGTTGTCATGGCTGGTTGATAGGTGGCTCTTGTATTTTTTAATCCAAAAGGCATAACGTTCCAACAATAGGTACCCCATGCACAAGTGAATGTAGTCTTTTCTTGATCTTCAGGAGCTATCTTAATCTGATTGTATCCAGAAAATCCATCCATCAAGGAATATATCTCATAACTCACAGTCATATCCAATATCATGTCTATTTTAAGAAGTGGAAAGGCATCCTTTGGGCATGCTCTATTGACATCTCTAAAATCTATGCAAACTCGGATGGATTTTTCATGTTCAAAATTTGGTACAATGTTTGATATCCATTCAGCATATGCAATAGCTCTTATGAATCCTGCACCAAGGAGTTTCTCTAATTCTGATTTGACTAGGAGAGCTATTTCAGGATGCATCTTTCTCAATTTTTGTTTAACTAGTTTAACACCCAGAGCTATGGCTAAGTGATGCATGATAAGATTAATGTCCAACCCTAGCATATTTGAATAAGTCCATGCAAAGTTGATCTTCTTTTTCTGTAAGAACTTAGTGTAAGCTTCTTTTTCTTGTGGTGACAAAGACTCAGCCAGTGCACAATCTATGGAGCCTCATTAGTACCCAAATTGATTGTTTGTGTTGGTTCAATAAGCACTGAAGATCTATCTTGAAAGTAGCTACGGAGATGATCAAGTACCTCATCCTTAGGCACCTTAGAGAGGTTTTCACCCTTGGAGATGTCATTTATTTTTAATTTTTTTAGTTCTAACACAGCCACACAGTGGTTTTCGCCATCAGAATTCCTATTCTTTTGATTTTCTTTTCTTTTTATCTTGTGACTAAGGTACTTGATGTCTAGCTTTGTCACACTGGTAGCTGGTTCACTGGTGGAAGAGACTATGGGTTTAATGGAATTTAGGTAATAGGATATCTCATAATCATTTTGAAATGTTAAGAGCTTAGTTTCTTGATAGCATTGGGACCAATCAATGAGGTCAGGATGAACAAGAGGTAAGTAAAAGAGTGGTTCAAGGTTATAAATGTGAATGATATTATCGCTGGTGACTGAAGAGTTAGAGTCTGTCTAGTATCCTTCTAAGCTACCCAAATCAAGATTCATCCTAACAAGTGAAGAATCATATACTAAGGAAATACGCGGGTTCAAATCCTCTAATCCTACACGTGAATCATCAGCTACCTCAGGTTGAGAACTATAATTATGGATGACATCAACCTCTATGTCAACTATGGAAGGATCTGAGAAGGAGCCCCATTCATACTCATATGAACTTGTGTCTGAACTGTGACTAGGATGCTTGCACCATGAAGGTTTTGGACATCTTGATGTGGAAGGTCTAGTGTCATCAAGAGTAGCATCTTATCTTTCCATTAAAGAAAAAAGATTCTTTCATTGAGGTTCTTTGAAAGGATCTTCTACATTTGATTCTTGTACTAAATCTGCAATTGATGCATGAGTGACTGGAATATATGAATCTCCCCAGATGATATTAGTGGAAGGGACCCAATCTTCACACATCTCTTGCTGATTTTTTAAACTAGGTATGTATTCTGGTTCATCTTCACTATCTGACTTATCAAGGATAGGAGTAGTGTGCTTGTTGTGATTCACAAATCCTAGGCCAACTGACTTCTTAGACTTGCATCCAAAAAGAGAATGATCAAGAGGTTCAGCTCTAGCATCCAATCTGTGATTAAGAGGGCCATGTCCATGATATCCCATTTGTCTAAAAAAAGTATAGCCTCGTTCGTAAGTCTTAGGAGAGGGAGAGAAGTTCTCACTGTGCATATATTTCTCTTCTCTATAGATCCAATCTCTAACAAATGTCTCTTCTTTCTCATCTTGAATAGGCACCAAGGAATCTACAAACGTGCCAAATAAAGTCATAGTTAAAGAGGAAGGTCTCTTTTCTTGCAAAGGTTTTCCATAAGACTGAGGTGAAACTGGTAATGTTGTGAGGGAGTTGAGTTGATACCCCCCATGCAAAGGTATACTAACTTAAGCTTGTCTTTACATTCAGCTAAGGTCACATCGAGGTCTTCTACTTCTCTATTGATGGGAACATGAGTTCCTGCTAAAATTAAGTTAACACATAAAGTGTTATCCCTAGGTATACAAATATCTATTCTATTGTAGGGGAACTTGACACACTGATGATAGGTAGACAACACCGCTTACATATCATGAATCCATGGTCTACCAAGTAAGATATTATATGCAAGGGGACCAACATCAACTATTTCAAATAAAATGTCTTTTTTAATAGGGACAATCCTAACATGAAGGATGACCAACCCCTTGGAACCTCTTTTCGTCTCATCATAGGCTTTGATGGAGATCCTTTTCTTGGTATCTATGAATTTTTATTAATAACCCAACTCTTTCAAAAGACTAAAGGAACATATATTAAGCCCAACACCCCCATCTCTCAACACATGCCTAACACGAGTTCTGTGGATCATGAACTCAATATGAAGTGCAAGATTGTGTGGGTGGCTCAAAGTGTTATCACCATCCTCTGAAAAGGGAAGGTAATGAGGGATAGCAATGTGGTTAACCATGTTCTGGAATTGATCAAAACCTAAGTTGTTGGGGACGTTTTCCATGCACAAAGCATCCTCAAGGATTTGTTTATGTCTCGGTGACAACTCTAAGAGCTCAAAGATCAAAATCTGAGCTGGAGTTCTTTGCAACTGATTAACAAGACTATAACTTGACTTAGGATTAACTATTGGTTTCAAGGTGACATTCTTGGATCCCACTTTCTTAGGTTTACTTGGTTGACTCAAATTGGGTCCTCTAATGACAACGGGAGCTTGGCTTTGTGTGACAACATTGAGAGTTTGAGATGACACTCTAGATTTAGGACCCCTTAGCACCACGATGGGTTCTTCATCAAAGATAAGAGGAGAGTCTGCCTCTAGATCATAACTATCAAGATCTTTACCCCTCATCATGTTGACATTTTCTTCTACAAATTCAAGCATATTGATAGTATTTTTCGCATTTGTGTAAGTGTAATTGATCTCAGCCTTTCCATTCTTAGCTTTAGAGGTTTCCCCCTTCTCATACTTGGGCAATGTTTCTTTGAATGCCTTATGATCGGCGTTGGTGTTCAATCCATCTATCTTAAGTTTACCACTCTCAATGCGATCTTGAATAATATGCTTGAGTTTCTAACAGTTTTTAATGTCATGACCAATACCATTATGAAACTTGCAAAAGGCTTTCTCATCCCACCAATGTGGTTTAACATTAGGTATATAATGTTTTGTGGGATATTGAGGATGTGCAAGGTTGTTGGCAATGAGTGTTTTCAAGACATCCTCATATGAGTCACCAAGTTTTGAAAATTGGCATCTTTCTTTCTTAGGCCTATCCTGGTATCTTGGCTTGCTCTCTTGTTGACTAGATGTATTGAGTTTCACGGCTTAAACAACACTAGACAAGTGGATCATAGTTTGATCTTTGGGTTGGGAGGAGTCCACAACTCCATCATTAATTACTTGTTTGTTCCTATTCTAGTGCGATTTCTTCCCTTTATCCTTGTTAGAGTTTTTGTTTTGACCATTGTTATTTTTGTTTCCATGTTTGGTCAAAATTCCTTGTTCTTTCAAAACATCCTCAATCCTACATGCGGTTTTGACAATGGTGTCAAAGGAATCAAAAACCATCTTCCTGAATTCATACTACATTTTGGGAACCAAGTTGCTAACAAGGATGTCAATCTTTTCATTTTCAAGAATGGTTCTAGAGTAGCAAGAGCATTGTCATCTCCACCTTTGCAAGAAAGTGATGAAGGATTCCCCTTGATTTTTCTTTAAGTTACATAAGTCCAACATGGTGATTGACCTTGAAAGGTTGTATGCAAAGTGTTGAACAAATCTATGGACAAGCTCTTTGAAAGTCTTAAAGGGAGGATTTATGTTGGTGAACCATTCCATTTCTTGACCCTTAAGACTCCTTGGGAACAATCTCATGAGGCATTAGTCATCTTGGTGGAACTCAAAACTTGTGGTATAAAATTGGCATACATGATCATGTGGATCTCCATTCGCATCGTACTTGTCATATTAAGGAATTTCAACCTTTCTAGGGAATTCTTTCATGTTAACACTTTTGTCAAAAGGATTAGGAAAAAATGAATGAAGGAAGAATGAATTCTTGGGTGCCAACATCTTTTCCATCATGCTCTTAAGTTGTTTGATCTGTTCATCTTGAGATGGACCTTGCTTCTTAATCTTCTTGTCCACATCAAAGTTGTAGGGGACTCTAGCACCCTTGTTGATTAAACTCTCTAGGAAATTGTCTTTGTTTTGCTCTAGATATTTCTCCACATACTGCTAGAAGATCGGTTCTTGTTGCATTTTCAGGAAGTCTTGGGAGGTGAGGTCAAAACTTGAGCTACTACCCCCATATTGTGAACCATGATGAGCATGTTGTGAAGGTTGTTTTGAGTTCCTAGGAGGTGTTTGTCTCCTATAATGATCATGTATTGAAGACCTTCTTCCTCTAGGGCTAGGAGATCGTGATGGCATCCTTGAATGTCTTTTAATTCATGGAGTCTTAGGAGGAGTGGATGGAGGAGAGTTATTTCTACCAGTAACACGCATGTTATTAAATTGGTCATTAAGTCGCTGAGCCAAGAGTCTATCTTTCTCCTCCTGGAGGGATTTCTTTTCTATTTCCAAAAAGGCTTGTCTCTCCAACTCTAGGAGTCTAAATTTCTCTTCCTTTGCATCTTGTTCATCTAGGAAGGCTTTCTTTTCATGCTCAATTTTCTTAAGTCTTTAACTCATGTATCTTGAAAATGTTTTGAGTGGTGAACTTGGTTGAATGTCAAAAAAAATTATTGGTGTATGTTGCATTTATGCGAGTGCCATAAAGTTCCTCATCTTGGTTGTCATGTTGTGATTTATCAGCTTGATAGGATTTCCTCTTACCTCTCTCAGCCCTTTGGTGTGCATCTAGATATCTAGTTGAGATAAGGGGTGAATCTGGTTGACTGTCACAAGAGGAACCACCAAACAAAATGGTATCTCTATATTGTGCAAATATGTCATCAAGGTGTTTATCCATGTCTTCCCTCTCTCATCGAGTCATTATGTAACTCATATCCATATCCAAGAAAGAAGATGCTAAGGGTGTACCCAACTCACAAAGGTGACTTTTGGAATCAAACCAAACTTATGAGTTGTTCCTAGGTGATTGATCAAATATGGGTTCTTTTCCCTTACATTTTTGGCGAGTTTGAACTAAGGGTAATTGGTTAAAGACTACTTGAGGTTGTCTTCCTTGATCTACTTGATATCTTGTTGTCACTGGCATGAAAGAAAAGGTACTAGCTGATAGGATGACCCTAAGAAATGTTGGTACCAAACTAGGATAGAAAAGACATTCACTTGTCCAAAAGAGAGGTGATAAGATAGAATTTTGCAAAAGGTGTAAACCAACATTGCTACAGAGGTACCCAATGAACGGGTGAATACCCTAAGACTTATGGATTAGGAGGATGATTTACCCAAGTTATATTGATTGAAATTGAATTTGTATGAAAGTGAATAGAGAAGAGATTACCAAAACTCTCTAAGTATGTTATCAAAGAATCTAAAGGTTTATCTTCTCAACAAGTATAGTTTCTAGCTCACCAAGCTCCAAGAAAGGTCACTTGTGAAATCAAAGGTTACTAGTTCAAGAGGTCAAAATGCAAGAATCCAAAGTGTTAAAAAGCTTCTAATAGCGGGTAAGTGGCCTAATCTGACCTGGATCAACCAAGGAAGACTGAAAATGATAGGATAGCAAATTGGGCAAGTTGACAGTTTGACACTTAAGAATGCAAATTTGTTGATCATTTTGATGTTTGTCTTGATGTTTGGTGTATGTTTTGATGTTTCACTCATGCAAGACACATTGAGCATATTGTTTTTTGTAAATAAAATAGTCATTCCACAAGGTCCTAGTTAAGCCAGGGAAATATCTATTGAATTCCCACTTGAATTGAAGTTCAGCCACGTCTACTCATAGTAGACAACTTAGAATCTTGGATGCACGGGCTCCTCCTTATAGTGCACTCACTTCACAGGCACACCAAGCTTTGAATCCCAAGGGAATCACTTCCCAAAGGATCGTTGTCTCTACTAAGAGTTGTGAAAATGTGGGACATCTTAGTCAGTTTCTGACCTTCTGTGATAATAGATAGAGGGTTTGTGGTCACTAAAACAAATTTTATAGTCAAGGCATCCGTTCAGGTGGTTGTGATCAAGTCATTTTCTCAATTAAGGGGGCTCTGCCAATCCTTTCAAAGAAAAATTTTCACCTTAACAATGTAGCGACTTTAACGCACCACTAGGGTACTAAAGGAGATTTTGGTTGCCACAACAAATTCACACTTGTCCACTGTGAGACTAATCACAATGACATTTTTTATATACCGATTTGGAAGGGCTTGGATTTAGCCTGTTACCGGTTAGGCAATCCACTCTCACTGGTTCTATTAAAGCACTTGGGAGGTAGCCACACTAGAAGAATTATATGAATTTATCTTGCACCCAAGATCCACAAAGGCAAGGGGAGAGGATATGATCATATAATTATTAGGATTACTATCTAAAAGACACTTCAAACACATAAAAAAATGACAACAATGCTTCCAGATTTTTGATCATCCCAAAAGGGTGAGAGAATAGTTTCCTAACATCATTTCCATTCCTAAAATACCAAAATAGAAGTTCATTTTCAAAGTCTTGCATGTGGGTTCCTATTGTGATAAAATAAAACAAAATGCAAGTACAAAGTTTAGCATGCTATCGATCAAGGCAACCTGGAAGATGATTTGTTAGTAGTCTTTATTTGAGTCTTCTTTTCAACGTCCTGCAAACCACATGTTAAGTTGTTTTAGAAATAAAAATTAGAAAAACACAACAAACAACAAACATCAAACATTAGTGGTTAGAAAACAACATAATGAATCTGGAAATTTTAAACTCTCTGCTGTCAAAGGTATGCATAGATTCTCTATGGGCCATGCAAAGATTCCCTGTGGGCTACACAAAGAAATGCCAAAAAGTTCTACGCAAAGATTCTCCACAGGTCGCATGAAGATTCTATAAGCGCCGGGTGAAGAAATGCAAAAAAACCATGAGGAACTAGAAAGTTCAAGTGAGTCTGCAGGAAGCTGATTAGAAAAACATAAAATAAATAGTTTCCTTTGATGCCAAAGTCCACGTGATGATACACCTAAAGCCACATAATGAAATACCATGAATCACATGAAGTATTGCAAAAATTTGCGCGTGTATGTGAGAAATTTCATGCGAAATTGCATTGCAGATCCGTACGGATGAAAAACTGATTAATGAAAATAACAACGAAATGAGGCTAAAATTAATTTTCTTCCCTACAGTGGGTGCCAAAGATGTGTGCTGAAAATGTGACACACTTCTATGAGTCATTATATTCAATATTTCTCAAGAACGAGGTCTCAAATGGTGACTCATAGCTCCCTATTCATGGAGTGCAAGGGTTTGTAATGGTGGCCCTCAATTTAGATCTAGTTATGCCCATGCAAGTACACCATGAAATGAGAGATTCAAAGAGGAAGATCAAGACTTCTAGTCTCCATGATCACCAAATATGCATGCAAATGAAAATGAAATCTATTCTATAAGATAACAATTCATGGAAAGAAACTAATCTATATGATAACAGTGCATGGAAGGAAATATGTAAGCTTAATCTATGAAATGAAATATGAATCTAAATTAACATGAATCTATTCTAAATGGATTTCCATGAATGCATGAGAGAAGAAGACAAGAAGAAGAGAAGTTTCATGGCCCAATCTCAAATGCTCAAACTCTCCTCCAAAATCACTCTCCAAACCTGCAGCATAAAAATAGCATAAAAGTCTATCTTCAAATGAGAAGGAGAGGTTTCCTTTTAAAGAGTAATGAATGGTAGAGATTAAGAGGTAACAAGATATGAGAAATGGTGGAGATTAAATCTTGGTTGATCCATGTGCTCATATCTTCAAAAGGCAAAATCAAAGGCTATGATTAAGAGGCAAAAATCCCACCACTTGGAAAGTGTAGAGGAAAAATTATTTATTTATTTATTTTTATTTAATTTATTTCCTTTTTCAACACAAAGAGGAATTTAAGTGGATATTTTATTTAATTAAAAGAGGGATTTTCTTTTAATTAAATAAGATTATTTTATTTAATTAAAATGGAGATTTTAATTAAATAAGATAATATTATTTTGTTAAGAGAGATTTTAATTAAATAAGATTATTTTATTTAATAAAAAGGGATTGTTTTATTTTAATTAAATAAGATAATTGATGAAATGATCAAACCTTAGGAAATAATGAAATAATTTAATTAATTACAATTTGATGAAGGAAATTAATTTGAATTTTAAATGTTGCAAAGCATTGATTCGGGAATTTGATAAATTGAAGAATGGGGCCCATTGTCTAGGCGACCATTTTAGGGTGCATACAGGGTTAATTAACTGATTAGGGTTAATTAGCTAATGAGGAATGATTAACATGTGTGAAGGGGTTGGGATGGATTTTAACTCAGGGTTAGGTGGTTGGGATTGGTTAGGTTAGGTGTTAAGGTTATGAATCCATGTGCTTAAATAGAATAGATTTAACTACTTAAATCACAAGTGGAGAAAAAGAGGATAATATGAATAAAATTAAATGAATAAATACATTCATTCAATCTAATAGGGGAAATGAGATTTAATTCACTATTAGGCCATTGGTTTCCATTTAATAATCAATCAAACTATAGCCAATTAAATAAATTAATCAGGCTAGGGGATAACATAGATCAATTAGGTAATGACTGATTACTTAGTTGACAATGTCCTAGAAGGCACTAAGTGTGATTAGATGTGTTAATTAGATTTAGGTGTCTATAGGAGTTATTCATCCCCCAGAAGATATACAATCATAGAACCTCAAATTTGGAATAGTAAGATCATCCCTAATATTATTGATTACTTTATCTAGATCCATTAAGTATTTCTTCTTGAAGATGCACCTGTATAGTCTTCCAATCACTTTTTTTTTTAGGTCCACATGAATGGCTGAAGCTATGAACATTTCTTAGATATCTGATTTTACTTTGTATCTATTATTGTTTGTTATAAAATCCTTTCCTAGTATTTTATATACTTCTCTCACAACCAATTCATAAGTAGCCATCACGATCTTCCTTAGGCATTTGACCGTAACTTCCCCCTTGAAGGCCTTCTATGGTTTAGTTCCTCTAATTTTTATTGCATAGCCTTGTTTGTCCAAAATTCCTATTCCAATTAGAAGGAACTGCAACTAATACTATGGGGGTACTATTTTAACATGGAAGTGGTTATTAATAATTCAAGAGTTGTTACATGTTTCAATTGGAATGTGATCAATCTTTATTGGATGTGGTGCGTTCTAACCTTTAGTTTTCCATTTTGTTTGGGATTCGCTTTGGTATTCCAAAAAGCATCTTCATACTTTAACCACTCCTTCAATGGCTAGTTTATTGATACCTAAAGTGTTACTCAATTTTAAGCCTTCTATCAAAGCCTTATATTCTGCTACATTATTAGTTTTAACTCCTATTGGTTCAATTTTACTTGCTATCATCTGCCCTTTACAATCATGTATACATGCTCCTATTCCATCAGTTCTAGGGCTTCCCCTCGAGGCCCCATCAAATTTTAACTTGAACCATCCTGGCTCAAGGGCTTCCCATTTACATTTTTTTCTTAGTTGGTCGGGTTTTTTAACCACCCTAATTTGGTCTACTCTAACTAGAGACCTTATTTGCCCTAAATGTGATCATACCCCTAGTTATGTCAATCCAACTATTTTATTATTGGTATAATTCATCAAAATCAATTTAATCTACTAAAATCAAAGTGATTTCATCACTAACTCACATTAATTACCTTGGCCTTTTAAAATCAAATCAACCCAATTAAATCCTTGGCTAAAGTAATTAATTAAAAGGGAATTAAATAAATTGTCTAAATACAACTCATCACTTGCACATGGAAAGCCAATCCATGAACCAATGAGATTTCACTCACATGGATAACTCACATGGATCACCAAAGACTCAATCCCCACCTCTCATCATAAGTTTATCTCAACCACTCATTTCTAAAATTGTTCCATAAAAGGATTGAATTTTGAGCTCAATAGGCCCACAATTTTAGAATTCTATTTGCATCCTTATGCTTTCATTTTGTTTCATGATTTCACATAGCTAATTAAATAACTTTCATTTTTTCTTCAACTGAATCTTTGAATTATTTCTAAGCATGAATTGCATGATAATTAGCCTCATTTCTCAATAAATCTTCCATTCTAGGACTGAATGTGTAATTGATTTAATGCATAATCTGAGGGCAATTATAGCTTAAATCACTCTTCTTAGATAGGAAGAAATATTCTAATTTCAATGGTTTCATTATTATTTTCAATTGATTTCTATATTTCTAACCATTGATGTAATGACATATTGAAGTGTTGTGTTGCATCTTGTGATGACATGTAGCTGATTGAATGTTTGAAGATGTTAAGTTGATGATCATACAAGGCATTAAATTAGTTAATGTATTGTATTGTCATTGTTGTCAAATTGATATAATCTGTATGGTCATTATAATATTGCCAAAGACTTCAAAGAACCGATGAATCAAAGGCTATGCTATCAGTAATGCATATAAGTCAAGTATTCACTAAGTGATTGCATATACCAATGGAGTGCACCCAACAGTCAGAGTAAAAGAACAAAGTCACAGTATTGCCCAATGAAGAAATGCACAACATTACCAACGAGTAGAGTTACAGTGTTGCCCGATGAGCAAAACATAGAGTAACTTGACAGACAAAATTTTAGTGTTGCTCAATGGAAAAGACAAGGATGAAGATCCTGATGACAACTGAAGTCACACTGATGAAACAATCAGTTGTCACCGATGACAAACTAAAGTGTTGACCGAAAGAACAAAGAGTTCATAAAATGACAAAAATGCTTAGCTGTCAAGAAGCTAAATATAGAGTTAACAGATACTTATCATTGTTTTAATCATCTAGATAAAACCGAAGATAAGTAATTGATTTAAAGATACTTTGACCAGTTGGCAAGAAGATCTCTACAAGATTAGAATGGATATTTGCTTTTAATCTACTGGCAAAGATTGTTGAACATGCCAAGATCAAGATATCCTAGAAAAGAGGAAATCATGTCTATAAGAGACAAACTCAATTCATTACGAATTGTGTGTGTGCGGTGAACAAGAGAAGATGAAAGATGCTAAAGAAAATCTAAAGGAGAAGAAATTCTTCATTTTAGTCCTGATCAACAAGCTAAAGGAAGAGCTAGATCCTGCAGACACTGACGAACAGTGAGAAAAGCATCACAGAGCAGAACAAGTGTGGAGAAAAGGTATATATTTGATTATATTGATCAGTGAAGTAATGGACCTACAATAGATCTAAAAATCTACAATTGAGTTGTATGTATGAAAAAATCATTAGTGTTTTAGTTTAACTATTGAAGCATATAAGCCTCTTAAGCAAGAAAAAATTAAAAGTCTTTTTCAATTGAGATACATCGCAAGGAGTATCAAAACGTTTGATCACAAAAGTAGCATTGGATATGCCCGATACCTATTGATAGGCCAAGAGAGTTTGATCAAGGATGGTAGCATTAGATGCCATATACTAGTTGAAAAAATATTTCTAAATCCTCTAACAAGGTCACACCTAATAGTGTGTTTGTAACCTTTAACAACGTTGGCTCTTAGTAGGGTTCACTTCAGAAGAGTGAAAATTTGGGGTATCGATCCTAGTGGTTTTTCCCTTAACAGGGTTTCCTCATTAAAAATCCATGTGTTATGTGTGTATGATTCATTTCTTTACTATTTTGTATCTTACACAGTTAATTCTAGATTTATCAGTATACTCTACATATTTACTATATTTCGGTAAATAGATGACTGCTTATCGGTAAACATAGAGAAGAAGGTTTGACAGAGAAATCTGACAAGTAGTAAATTGATATAAGTATTTCATGGTATTCATCTTGTAGGACAGAAGATAACTTGAGATATAATTTATGGTCATAATTTTAAAGGGTTGATTTAAGGATTAATTTTTGAGGCCACTGATTCACCCCCCCTCTCAATTATTACTAACAATTGGTATCAGAGCTTGTGTTGGTAATGATGATGTTACTCAATACTTAGAAACTGAATATGTTTTTCCCATAGGAGCACCAACAATTGAGCAAATGAGAGAGGAGCATGAACAAAATGGCTTGATGATAGAGCTTGCTTCCTCACTCTCTGATGCTGAATTTGAAGATGTCAAATCCTGCAAGACTGCAAAGTAGATGTGGGAAAAATTGATGCTTGTACATGGTGGTGACAAAAATGTTCTGAGAGCCAAGGCAAAAAGCCTTAGAGGAAAATTTGATGATCTCAAAATGAAAGAAGGTGAAAACATCACTCAGTATAATACAAGAATCAAAGAGGTAGTCAATGCTATCCGAGGAGTTGGAGGTGTAATAGAAGAAGATACAGTGGTAAGTAAAATTCTAAGAACCTTACTGCCAACTTATGCTATTAGAGTAACTTCCATTCAAGAAATGAGAGCAGTAGAAAATAGAAATGTTACTCTAGACACTTTGATTGGAAAACTGATTTAATTTTAGATGAATAACTTTGATAATAGTGTCTTATGAAACATAGAGTCTACATTCAAAACTACTATGAGAATAAGTAAATCAAGTCATAAAAACACTATGAGAAAAGATAGTGATAGTGAAAGTGAATAAGATGATCTTGATGAAATTGAAGCACTTATGGCCAGAAGAATTCAGAGAGGCAAAGGTAAATACAAAGGTAAATTACCACTTGTTTGTTTTAATTGCAAAGAGATTTGACACTTTTCTACAAGATGTACTAATAGAAGAAAAGATGACAGAAGCAATGACAAATCATTTGAAAAGAAGTCTGACAGAGGTGATTACAGAAGCTACCGATAATCAGAAAGAAGAGATAGCTGAGATTATAAGGACAAAGGAAAGAAGGCCAGTTACCTAGAAAAATGCAAAGATGATGATACTGACATTGAATCTGATGAAGACATCGAGGATGTGTTTGTGGTTGTAAAGGATGATTCAGATGATGATGAAGAAAGGTATGTAGAAACAACTCTCATATCTAAGGTTAGAAAAAATGATGTTTGGATCATAGATAGTGGCTGCACTCACCATATGACTGGTGATAAGAAATTTTTTGAGACTTTTGAATACTATAAAGGTGGTTTAGTAAGAATGGGTAATGACACACCTTGTCCAGATGAAGGTAGAGGAACAATAATGTTGAATAACCAGATAAAATGTGAAATTGCTTATTTGGTAAATAGATTGAATTATAATCTATTAAGTTTTTCTTAGTTGAATAATTCAGGTCACAGAGTAGCATTTGAAAATAAGAAGGCAAAGATATTCAATAAATCAGGAAATCTGATTGGTACCGGTGAGTAGACAAAAGGTAACTTATTCTATCTAAATGATACTGACTCTACTTGTTTGATTTATACAAATGAAGACATATGGCTGTGGCACAAAAGATTGTGTCATTTGAATTTTGATAACATGATAAAGATTAGCAAAAACAAAAATGTCAGAGGCTTACCGACGATGACCAAGCCCGACAACATCATGTGTAAGAATTGTCAAAAAGGTAAAATGACAAAGTCTAGTTTTAAAAGCAAAACCCATACATCTGATGCAATTCTAGAATTATTCCTTACTGATTTATGTGGACCTATGAGGATAATGAGTTATTATGGATATAGATATTTTATTCTCTTTGTTGATGATTACTCTAGAATGATGAGAGTCATGTTTCTAAAAGATAAATTAGAAGCATTTAAGATGTTTAAATGGTACAAAGCAATGGTTGAGAAGCAAAGTGGTAAGCAGTTAAAGTGCTTAAGATCAGATAAAGGAGGGGAATTTATTTAAGATGAATTCACTAACTTTTGTAATGAGCATGGAATCAAAAGACAGGTCTTTGCACCGAGAACACCATAGTAGAATGGAATTGCAGAAAGAAGGAACAGATCCATAGTTGATTGTGCAAGGAAACTGATGATAGAGAAAGGCATCACCCAAATAATCTTGAGGGAAGCTGTCAGTACTGCTGTTTACACATTGAATAGAGTATAATTAAAGAAAGACACCAAAAAGACACCTTATGAGCTATGGTATGGATAAACACCCAATGTAAGTTATTTCAAAATTTTTGGCAATCAATGTTATATCTTAAAAGATGATGGAAATATAAAAATTGACTCCAAGAGTGATGAATGAATTTTTCTAGGGTATTCTACCAAGAGAAAGGCCTATAAATGTCTAAACAAAGCCTCTAAAAAAATTGTTGAAAGTGCAAATGTAAAGATAGATGAATTTGCAGAGAAGAATGAAAAGGAAAGCAATAAAGTACCAGAGGACTAAAATAAGTTTACTTACAATGAGGAACCTGACACTCTACCCTACCAACAATGTAGAGCTCCCGAGCAACAGATCATTGCACCCGAGCATCAGGCTATAAATACTGACGGTCAAAATATTGCTCAAGATGATGCACAACTTGATGGAGAATAGAATGAAGAACAAAATGATGATCAAGCTGATAGACAAAGAGTTGTACCTATAGTTCCAAGATATGTCAGAAGGAACCATCCAAAAGACCAGATCATAGGAGATAAAAAGGCTGGTATGAGAACTAGAAGTAAGGCTCTAAATATAAGATGTCTTAATGTGATTATGAGCCCAAATCTATCAATGCTGCACTAGATAATGATTAATGGATAAGTGCTATGAATGAAGAGTTTGAAAAGATAGAGAAAAACAACACATGGACACTTGTATCAAGACCAGATGACAAGAATGTCATCGGTACAAAATGGATATTCAGGAATAAGCTGAATGAGAATGGAGAAGTCATAAGAAATAAAGCAAGACTAGTATGCAAGGGGTATACACAAGAAGAAGGAATTGACTATGGAGAAACCTTTGCACCCGTTGCTAGACTAGAAGGAGTAAGAATATTACTTTCTTATGCTGCATATAAAGGATTCAAGGTATATCAAATGGATGTCAAGTCTGCATTCCTGAATGGAATACTTGAAGATGCATACATTGAAGAACCAAAAGGGTTTGTTGATCCAGACAAAAGGGACATGGTATGTAGACTTCACAAAACCCTGTATGGATTGAAACAGGCACTCCAAGCCTGGTATGAAAGACTTCATTCCTATCTTATAAGTATTAGATTTGTAAGAACTAGTGAAAATAGCAATCTTTATTTGAAAGAAGATATTGATGATAACATTTTGATTGCTGAGAAATTTGTTGATGACATCATATTTGTAGGCGGAGGACATTAGAGATGGACTAGAAAGCTGATGGATGAGGTGAATAGACAATCATCGATTAAGAGGGCGAATGTGACCCTCCAGGACATTCTCCTCAGGATTACCCAAGCTAGGGAAAAATGAATATAGCAATATAGGCTCATGGAGCGGTGCTAGATACCATATAGGATGGTGACCAGATGTCATGAAAGCATGTGGTCCAAAAGAGTGGACATGTCAAGAGACTTTTGAGAAACAAATTTTTTTTTTTTTTCATTCTTCATTTTGATCAAGACCAAGTGGTCAATTAGATAGGATAGAGCTATGATAGCGCAATCAGGATAAGGTGTGATGGAGGTATAAGTGAAAGTTTTGGATTATGGAGCAAAGGATGCTCAGAGATAGGAAGCATAGGTTTGGGATAAGAAAGATGACGATAGGGTGTCATGGATGAGAGAAAGTGAATATTTTGATGGAAAGGATAATGGATGTCAAGATGCATAGTGTTCATGTATAGGCTCAACCTTGTCAAGTTAATAGGAAGGAACATGGATGCTTATGTACTAGTTGAATGTAAGACATGATGGATAAGATGACATGGAAGGAACTTTACCCCAAGTGAAGAGTGCAAGTAGGAGGAATTATGCACGACACCTGTTTGCTAGGTTTTCATCATGGTAATTAGCCAAGGCACCATAAGAAGTTGTTTTCACCATAGGACAGATTGATTTATCTTTACTTTTTCTACCAAGGTGCCTGTTTACCAGGTTTTCACCAAGGCACTTTTTTTTCCTTTTTTTGATTTGATGGAGGAACTTAAGCTTCTTTCTCTATAGATAATGCTCCTTTGAAGGATATTCTATGATGGGCCAAGGCCATTGAAAGTATGTTCAAAGAAGCTGATAGGGTGATGGTAGAGAAGATTGATATGGAGGATAAGGGAGATGGTAGCCAAGCATTTATGCAATGGAGTGGATGAGAGGAATAGCAGGAATGTAAGGACCCAATATGGAAGGATAGTAGGTAGGGGTAGGATATTGGATGCGGTAGTGAGAGTTTTGTGTAGGCAAGATCAACATCGACACACATCTTGAAGGACGGTGGAATGATAGAGGAAAAGTGTGTGAAATGGATTTAGGTTGTGATATGGATCTTGGTACATGAGGACCCAAGATAAATGAAGACGTATTCAAAGAATGGATTTTGGGACATGAGGACCCAAAATAGGTTTAGGAGATGAAAAATGTTTGAAAGGAGATGGAGTGGAAGCCTTTGGAAGCTTGGACGCCAATTATAATTTCTCTTTTGTGTTGAATTATTTTAAGAGTGAAACGGGAATCCACATAGATTTTGATATTCCTTTGCTTTTGGACAATTTAGAACACAGTTCTTCCATGATGATTTAGGAACACATATTTTCTTTGATTTTATTCTTTGCTTGGATTTAGAATGCAACTCTTCCATGATGGATTTAGGAACCCATATTTTCTTTGATATTATTCTTTTCTTAGTGGACCTTTGCGGTCTCTTGAGTATTTCCTTTTTATTTGTAGTCACATGTTAATTAGATGGGACATAGTGATCTTCGTATGTACGTAGATTCTTGAATTTCTTATTTTTTCATTGCATATCCAGATTGCTTCCAAAAGACTTGGGAATTGTGGATGAATAAGATAGATATGGCTGGTCCATATGTATTGGTTGATAGGGATAATTCAAGGATGTATGTATTTGTTGATCTTGATGGGAGATAGGGTAAGCAGATGACAAGCTAGTATTGATAGGCATGTTAGATGGAGGGTTATAAGTACCCAATATAGATGGAAGGTTTGACAGTTGCAGCTTTGGGATATAGGGACCAAGGATGGATTTGGAAGATGGAGAAGGCTAATGTTCACATTTGATTGGATGAATATAAAGTATGGAGGGGACATCAACATCTTTAGAGTGAGCTGAATGACCAAGGCTCTTTGCTTTAGAATTCATCTGTATATAAACAGGAGCATGAGTAGTTTTGATAGGAGCAATTGAAGCTTGATGGGACTTATTGTGATGTAAAGGATTTAGAGAAATGATAGTTTCTGGATATGGAAGAGCATGAAAAGGAGATAATGTGATGCTATGATCTTGACAAGGATCATTAGATGGTTGAAAAAGTGTACTTTTCTCTTGGTTGTTGATAGGTTCCTTAGAGATCGTGGAAATGATATCTTGATCTTGCTTGGGAGATGGATAAGATATAGGAGATGTAAGAGTTTCTTCTAGGAAGAAATGGAAGGGGATGATATAATCATCATGGGACTCTTGAGATATGCAAATTTTATCGACCATTGGATAAGGATGGATGGTGTCTTGTTCTTGATCATTACCGATATTTGTTTCTTCACACTTTGGATTGTCTCCTTGACATGGAGCCACTTCTAAGGATGAGGTAGGAGTGTTGTATTGCATGAAGGATTCTTGACATGCTGATGGAGAATCCTTTGGAATAGGCATGATAAGTGTTGAAGTACATGGAAGCTTTAGGTCTATGATCTTTAAAGTCTGAGAAAAGATTGCATCTATATGCTGATTAGCTTGGATCTCTTTTAGAGGTAGTCCTTGAGGGTAGAAATAGTCAGAATTAGGCTCAGTTCTTGATAGAGATGGTTTGTCTAGTTGGGAAGCTTTAGGAGATAGAGGAATGGTGGAAGAAGTAGATGTGATATGGGAAGCATTGCTAGACATGGATTCCTGATATTGATCATGCTTGAGATTAGTAGCTTCACTAGATGATTCATTAGGATTTTCTACTTCAATTATGCCATCATCTATGAGATCTTGGATTTTATGTTTCAACTCCATGCAAGATGAAGTTTTATGCTTGTTATGTCAATTATATGTACAATAGGGACTCAAGAATTTGAATCCACATGATGTGGCTTGAGGCAATGTGATGAGATTATGCTCAAGAAGTTCTTGCAATGCTGATGGATAAGATTGTCCCAAAGGAGTAAAGACTCCCTCTAAAGGATAATTAGACACTTCTTGACTTGCAATATCCTTATTTTTCAAAGAAAAAAGACTTTCATATGATTCTATCATAGTTTCCTCTGCATTCTCTTGATTAAAGACAAGATTGTCATAAAACTGTTCTTGATCAAAGATGGGATTGTCATACCAAGATTTATCCATGTTGGAAGGAAGTGTGGAGATGTGAGAATCATGATCAAATAGAAAAGGATAGGTTGATCTAAATGAGGATTCATCAGATGAAGTATCCTTGTCCTTCTTGTTCAATTCCTGAAGTTCAGATTTCAAAGATTCAAGCTGTTGTGATAAAGTTTCCATAAGAATCTCTTCTTTTCTTGTAGACATTGTAAGATTATCTTGATGCACTTGCTTAGAAGATTGAAGAGGGTATGATGAATAGATTGATTGACTGATAGGTGTTGAAGTGATATCTAAAGTGATGATTAAGTCCAAGACTAAAGGACAAAGGAGATAATGTCAAACTGAGACATAGATAGCAATGACTTTGATCTTGAGTTAAGGTTGATGAACCTGCTTTCGCAACTCAGGATAAGGACAACATAGACAAAGGTCATAAGATTGAAATAGATAATGGGTCACTTGGACTAACACAACAAATTTATATTGTAAGACAACAATGATTCAGACTATCAACGGATTGAAGTCAAAAGAAAGATGAGTAGTGATGTTAATGAGAACATAGATTTGTGAAAATTTGGACATAACCTTCACAGAAGAACACAGAATTGGACAACAAGTTGATAGATTCTTAGTGTTTTGATAGTAGATATAGAAACTTAGACAAGAGTTTGACAATTAACACCTAGAAGTGCAGATTTAGAATCTGAATGATCGATTTGATGTTTGTTTTGAATGTTTGTATGTCTGTTTTGATGTTTTGATGCTTCACCCACGCAAGACACATCGAGTAGAATAGTTGTTGAAAAAATAATAGAGATACCACAATCCTAGGTAAGCTAGGGAAGTATCTATTGAATTCCCACTTGAACCAAAGTTCAGCCATGCCTACTCATAGTGAACAACTTAGAAGCTTGGAGGCACGAGCTCCTCCTTATAGTGCACTCACTTCTCAGGCACACTAAGCTTCGAATCCCAAGGGTAATGACTTCCCAAGGGACTATTGTCTCTACTAAGAGTCGTGAAAGTGTGGGATGTCTTAGTCAGTTTCTAACCTTCCAGAGCCAGTAGATAGAGGGATTTTGGTTACTAGCACAAAGTTTTTTAGTCAAGGCATCCATTTAGGTGGTTATAATTGTGGCATATTAGCTCCGTTATGGAGGCCTCCCAACCTACAAAAGTTACATTCTGTAGGTTTTTATGCACCACAAGGGTACTAAGGGGGATCTACTTCCCGGTATAACATATTTAACACTTGTTCACTGTGACACTAATCACAATGACATTTTTTATATACCGGTTCGGAAAGGCTTGGCTTTAGCCTGTTACCGGTTGGGAAATCCACTCTCACTGGCTCTGATAAAGGTCTGGAGAGGTAGCCACACTAAAGGATTTGTATTGATTTCTCTTTCACCCAAGATCCATGAAGGCGAGGGGAGAGGATACGTCCATGTAATTCCTTGGGATTACAAAACTAGAAGACACTTAAAACACATAAGAAGATGAAAATGATATTTTTGGATTTTTGATCATCCCAAAAGGGTGAGAGAATAATTTCCTGACATTATTTCCATCCCTAAAACACCAAATAGAAGTTCATTTTAAAAAGTCTTGCATGTGCGTTCCTATTTTAATAAAACAAAAACAAAATGCAAGCATAATGTTTAGCGTTATATCGATCAAGGTAACTTGCAAGATGATTGGTTAGTAGTCTATGTTTTAGTCTTCTTTTTCAACGTCCTGCAAACCACTGTTAGGTTGTAATCAACAAGATAAGCTAGAGAACAATAAAGCCAAAAACTTTTCAGTGTTAGAAAAATTATAAAATCATAAATATGATTGCATATTCAAAAAATAGATGAGAAATCACGCACTTTCAAAAAAAATTGCACCCAAAAATGTTACCGTATGAGCCCGTACAAGGCTCTGGAAGCTGCAAATCAGAGGATTAAGCAAGTACAATCACCAAAAAGTGAAATTTATGATAAATCCAGAAACCAAAACTATAAAATAACTTCACCATAGTGATCCTTATGAAATTCTACCCCAAATAAAAAAAAAAATCTCCAAAAAAGGACTTGAAACGAGCAAGTTATGAGGTTTTCAAGTTGGATTATAAAACCAAAAAAGCATATGGTGAAGGCAAAGGATTTTTTTTTAAAAAAAAAATGTTGCTGACATCGTCGGTATATGAGGATAATTTTGACAGTCTATAGGCCATCACGGAAAGCCAATAATACTACTAAAAAAGTGCTCGACGACCGTCAATTTTAAAAAGGACATATTGGGGATTGGGTGGCGATTGGGTTTTAGAACATGCTATGGGTACCACTGAAATAGTTGGAATAAGCACGACACTGTTCTACAGAATGCCCCAAAATGTGTGATCATGTGAACACCATGCATGTTGAATGGACTCTTATAAAATATGATTAATACATTCTTGAATGCAAGCTCAAATTCAAAATGTGATTAATGGATTCTTACAAAATATGGGCTCACAAGGGTATTTACTATTTCACACTTAATTCGTATGTTTCTGGAGATACTTTGAGATTCTAAAAGGTCTTCAAAGTGATAGTAAATTTAAATATTCCAACAAGAATACACAATAATTTAAAAATCTTTGATATGTGGGATCCGTATATAGTTGTCATGACACAATCTTCTACCTCTTGTCTGTCATGTTTTGTTAGGCATTGAAGTTTCTTAATCAAGAAAAAAAAATATACTGACTAATTATAGAGAATTAGGGAATGTTGCCTATTATAGAAAATTATTAGATGTTGGGGTCTACTTACAATGCATTATTACATGATTCCACACGATTCCTTTACCGTGGAGTTTTATGACAGACGGTCCCACAGATGATTCTTTCACCGACTTCACTCATTCATAGTAAAAAATGGAAAGCAGACAAATGTGTTTAGCTTCTTCCAATGAAATTATAGAAAATCATAATCTTCAACCAGTAAAACAATTAAGGATATAAGAGTAGTGGTTTCCAAATCAGATTCTTCTTCATAAAACTCCAAAAGTTCTACAGAAATTGATGAACACATGTATAGATACTGAAAATCTGATTGGGATTATTTGCATAAAGCTAAAAAGTTCTTCATAAATTCAAGGTTAGCAGCTGGCTGGACACGCATCTATAGACACTAAAAATCTATGCCCCAAAATAGATTTGTATACATAATAGGGAAGCATGAACAGGGGACGTGAACCATTTGAATGCCTCAACGAATTTGATTTCATAACTTGTCATGAATGTTGAAGTTGTTGGGCATTATGCATATGGTAGAAAGGTTTGTAAAATAAAATTAATACAATTTTGCCACATTCAACAACCGTTCCCAACATTCTTCTCACCTGTGCATAAAGTGGGAGCTCTAAAATGGGCATGGACAAAGGGGAGGCAGGTAGTGGGGTTGGAGGAAGCAGGGTAACGTGCGAGGGAGGGAGGGAGAAAGCAGGTGGTTGGAAGGTGAAGGAATGAGTGCGGGTGGAGGAGTAGCTTTGTAGTAGGGTTTGGAGCTGCATGGTGGTGAGGGAGGTGGGGATGGTTGGTGTGGGTTTCAAGAGAAGCAGTAGGGAGGGTAGCACGAGAAGCTCACGTGGGTGTTGTGTGAAGGTGGGCAGCGGGGTGGGGAAGGAAACAACAGAGGGGAGTAGGGTGATCGGTGATGTGGGAGGAGAGAAGTAGCATGAGTGGTCAAGATGGGCTACGTACTGGGAGGGGATATGACAAGGTGTGGGTGGTTGAGCAGTGGAAGAGTGTGGGAGAAGTGCGGGGGAGGGAGGAAGTTGTGAGCGTGAGGTGGAGTGGGGAAGAATGAGGCTGTGGGAGGAAGAGAGAAGAGGGTGGGTAAGTTTGGAGATTGTAGGAGGTGGGGGGTTGTTAGCGTAGGCAGAGGTGGGGAGGTGAATGGGGTGGGGTAGTGTAGGATGTAGTTGGTTGCTGCGCAGCATGGGGGAGAGTTTGGTGAAGGGAGGATGGGGTGGGTACTATAGGATTTTTAATCCCACATGTATGCAGGGGTGAAAAATAGGTGCCTTTTAAACAAACCTTAGAATACATAAAGCAAAGCAAAGAAAATGGGTGTGGTTTGACGCTCAATGTTCATCGGTTAATTGTTAAAGTGTACATGATATTATAAACTTCAGGTAGAATAATGGAAATTGGTGTATAAAAGTTGGAAACGAAATATTAATTTTTAAAAAACAAATAAAAAATATTACCTTATTCTATCTCGGTTTGCATGTAGACATAAAATTTGCCTCGATTTGCATGTAGAAGGCCACACGACCCCTATTTGTAATTTTTTTTTGCTACAGAATCAATTTTGAGCGAATATGGCCATATTTATAGTTATTTCAAACCAAAATGATGACCCAGACGTGATGGTGGGCTTAGATTCAACTTAAAAGGAATGTATAAAATGAAAAAAATAGAATTGATAGCAAATGTAAAGTATAAGTCCAGAAATTGATTTTTTCTGCCCTACGGTGGGCACTAGAAATGTATACACTAAATGTAGCCTTCTTATTTAGCCATACACTTCAACATGATCATTGTTCACCAGTCACACAAAAGAATGGATACTAAATTATCCATCTTGGATGCTTGCGTGAGTTGACCTATTGCCTCCTATCTAGCTGGGGTTTTTGAATGGCTCTCAAAATCAAGAATCCAACAACCTAGACCATTACTAGAATGGAGGATTTAAGCAAATATGTAAATGAAAAGCTACATGAGAGAGATAAGTTTATTCTAGAAATGAATGTGCAAGCTAGATTAATCTACCAAATGAATGCAAGATTAATCTATGAAAGAGAGACTAAGCTAAGCATAAGAAAGATACAAGCTAATCTAGAAATGAACAAGGATTATTCAAATTAAGATTTGCTTGAAATGAAGTTAAACTATGAATGTTTAATCTAAAAAATGATATTAAGCTATAGCAAGCAAATCTCTAATAACAATGTATTCAACTAGCAATTTTGCAAATTACAAATTATAAGACTAGTTTGAATGAGAGCTGAGAGAGTTATTTTATAGACTGAGAGTCCGTTCAAAATAGAAAGTTTCCTTTGAGAGAAATAGTTACCTTATTGAAATCCAATTGAGAATAGCAAGTTTCTTTTGAGAGAAATAGTTAACTGTTGTCTTTTTGAGTTTAACTGATTTGTTTCTCTTTTAAATCACAGTTAACTCAAAGTTTTTATTTCTGAACTAGAGAGAAGATTTTGGAGAGAATATTTAATTAAATAAATAGAATATGACCTCATAAATGTATTTTCTCAATTATTTGAACACTTAAGTTCAATTATAGTTCAATTATTGAAATGAGGATATTTATTTAATAATCAAATATTATTTAATTCCTTTTTATGTATTTTAGCTAAAAGGGTGAATTTAATTTAATTAAAGTGCTAGAACTTTGTAATTAAATTAATTCAATTATAAGGTTTATTTAGCTAATTATAATTGATATTTAGGAATTAAATATAGTATGTGATTAATGCAGATTTAGGGTTTTCTACATTTGACATTTAAGTCAAGTAGAGTCACTCGAAACTCAAAATCGCCTAGTGCAATAGGACTTTGATGATTAGGAAGAATGATAAATGCAAAAAAAATGGTTGTGGTTGCAAGATGCCAATTTTGGGGTGTTAAAACTTGTGTTTTATTACTATTATCTCTTCTTCAGAGTCTTCCTCTGAGTCATCTTCCTCCATTATTTTCTTTCCTTTGCCTTTGTTTCTTCTTGGGCTTTCGTGATGACATGTAACTGAATGAATGTTTGAAGATGTTAAGTTGATCACCGAAATGCAGAAGGATAATGCAAGACATTAAATCAGTTAATGGATTATATTTTCATTGATGTCAACTTGATATAATCTAATCGGTTATAATCAAAGTGTCAAAGACTTCAAAGAATCACAGAGATAAAGATTATACTTTTTGTAATACATAAAAGACAAGTATTCACAATGTGACTACAAACACCGATAGTCAGTGAAACCCGACGGACAGAGATCACCAACAGTCAAGTCACAGTGATGCCCAAGTAAGAACACTGATGAGAATTATCAATGAGTAGAATCAAAAGCTTACTCAAAGGCCAGAAACATAGTGTAAACCGATGAAGAATCCCGAGGAGAACTGGTGTGTTGACTGACGCTATCAAAGAGTCAAACACCAAAATTAACTTGAGTTCAGAAATGACAAAATATCTAGTTTGTAGAGCTAAATATAGAGTTAACAATATTTATCATTGTTTTCATTGACAAGATAAGCCAAAGATAAGTAATGGATTTAAAGCTATTTTGTCTAGTTGGAAAGAAGATCTCAGTGAGATAAAATAAGAGTTTTTCTTTAAATCTAATTGGAAAGAATTATGGATCACACCAAGATCAAGAAGATCAAGAACCTAACAATGATGAAATCATGTCTATAAAGAGACAAATCAATTCATTATGAATTGGTGTGGGGAGTAGAATGAAAAAGAGGATGCTGAAGAGAAACTTCATACAGTCCTGATCAACAAGTTGAGGAAAGAGCTAAAGTTTTCTACGGACACCAAGCAACAGAGCAAATCATCACCAAGTAGAATTAAAGTGGAGAAAAGGTATAAATGGAGTTATATTGATCAGAATAGTTTTATGAGATTACAATAGATCTAAAAATCTGCAAGTGTAAGTTATATATGTGAACAAATCAAATTGTTTCAGTTTAATCATTGATTCAGAAAGTCTCTTAACCGAGTGAGATTTAAAGATCCTTTCTATATTGAGATACATCCCAAGGAGTATCAAAAAGTTTGATCATGAAGATAGCATGAGATGCCAGATACCAATTGATAGGCCAAGTGAGTGTTTGATCTAAGATGGTAGCATAGAGATGCCCAATATCAAGTGACAAACTAAACTTTTAAATCCTCTAACAAGGTCACACCTAACAGTGTGTTTGTAACCTTTAATAGGGTTGGCTCTTCACTGATCTCACTTCAGAAGAGTGAAAATTTTGGGTTACCAGTCCCAAGTGGTTTTTCCTTTAACAGGGTTTTCACATTAAAAATCCATGTGTCAATGTATTTATGAGTCATTACTTTAGTGTTTTGCATTACACATAACTTAACTGGATTGATTGGTATACTCTAGATAATTTACTGTCTTTTGGTAAATTAATAGACTGCTACTCGGTAAATATACAGTAGAAGGTTTTACAAAGCATTATGAGCAGTAGTAATTTGATATAAGTATTTGGAGGCATTCATCTTATAGGACTCAAGATAACTAGAGGATTAATATTGTGGTACTAAATTTTAAGGGTTTATTATTGGAATATTTTTGAGGCCATTGATTCATCCCCCCCCTCTCAGTTATTACTAACAATTGGTATCAGAGCTTGTGTGCTTAGAAAGGGAGTTCAAAAGCTCAAGAAAAAGATCACAAGATGAACAGACGAGATGTGCCCAAGTTGAATAAAGAAAACTTTACATCATGGCAAAGCATAATAAGACTCCACCTATCAGGTATTGGAAATGATATTGTTCAATACTTAGATACTGCATATGTGTTGCCTATAGGACCTCATACTCTTGAACAATTAAGAGTAAAGCATGAGCATAACAGCATGATGATAGAACTTGCATCATCACTCTCTGATGCTGAGTTTGAAGATGTCAAAACTTACACCTCTGCAAAGAAAATGTGGGATAAGTTGAAGCTTGTACATGGAGGAGATGCCAATGTACTAAGAGCAAAGGCATAAATCCTAAGAGGGAGGTTTGATGACCTACCTAAGGATGAAAGAAGGAGAAAACATTACTCATTATAGCTACAAAATCAAAGAGGTAGTAAATGCTATCTGAGGAGTTGGAGGTGTACTTGAAGAGGAGACAGTGGTAAGAAAAATATTAAGAACCTTATTGCCTGTTTATGCTATTAGAGTTTCTTCTATTCAAGAAATGAGAGCAGTTGCAAACAATACAGTTACTCTAGATAGTCTGATTAGTAGACTAATTTCATTTGAGATGAAAAAATTTGATAATAGTCTTACCATCTATAGAATTTGCATTTAAATCTTCTTTAAAGATAAGTAACTCAAGTCATAGACATGGTGTTAGATATGATAGTGACAGTGATAATGAGGATCAAGGACTTGATGAGATTGAAATGCTTATGGCTAGAAGATTGCAGAGAGGCAAAGGTAGATAAAAAGGTAAATTACAACTTGTATGTTTCAATTGTAAAGAGGTTGGACACTTTACTGCAAGATGCCCAAACTGAAGAAAAGATGATAGATCATATGAGAAGAAGTTGATAAAGGTGAAAATAGAGATTACCGAAGCAACCAAAAATCTGACAAGAGAGATACTCAAGACTACAAGGACAAAGGGAAGAAAGCTTGTTACCTAGCTGACAACAAAGCTGATGATACTGACACCGAGTCAGAAGAAGACATCAAGATGGTATTTGTAGCCATGAAGGATGATTTAGATGAAGATGAAGAAAGGTATGTAGAAACAAAACTCATATCTAAATTTAGTAAAAATGATTTCTGGATCATAGATAGTGGCTGCACTCAGCATATGAACGGTGACAAACAAAAGTTTGAGACTTTTGAATACTATAATGGTGGTTCAGTGAGAATAGGAAATGATACACCTTGTCCAGTTGAAGGTAAAGGAACCATAATGTTGAATAACCTGATAAAATGTGAAAATGCCTACAGGGTAAAAGGACTGAATTACAATTTTTTAAGTGTTTCTCAGTTGAACAATTCAGGTCATAGAGTAGCATTTGAAAATAATAAGGCAAAGATCTACAATGAATCAAGAAGGTTGATTGGTACCAGTGAGAAGACAAAAGGTAACCTTTTCTATCTTGATGAAACTCACACCACTTGTTTAATGGATAGAAACAAAGACATATGGTTGTGGCATAAAATATTGTGTCATGTGAACTTTGACAACATGATAAAGATAAGAAACAAAAGGAATGTCAGAGGCTTACCGACAATGACTAAGCCTGAGCATATGATGTGCAAGAATTGTCAAAAAGGTAAGATGAAAAATTATAGTTTAAAGAGTAAAACCCATACATCTACTAAAATTATAGAATTAGTCCATACAGATCTATGTGGAACCATGAGAACAAAGAGCTACTATGGAGATAGGTATTTTATTCTCTTTGTTGATGATTTTTCTAGAATGATGACAGTCATGTTTTTAAAAGATAAATCATAAGCATTTAAGATGTTTAAATGGTATAAAGAAATGGTAGAAAAACAAAGTGAAAAGAAATTGAAATGCTTAAGGTTAGATAGAGGAGGGGAATTTACTTCAGATGAATTCACTGACTATTGCAATAAGCATGGAATTAAAAGATGAGTTTCTGCATTGAGAACACCACAGAAAAATGGAATTTCTGAAAGGAGAAACAAATCAATTGTTGACTGTGCAAGAAAATTGATGATTGAGAAAAACATCACTCAAAAAATCTAGAGGGAAGCTGTCAGTATTGCTATCTACACATTAAACAAAGTAAAATTGAAGAAGGACACAAATAAGAAACCCTATGAGATTTGGTATGGTCACACACCCAATGTAAGTTACTTAAGAATCTTTGGTAGTTAATGCTATATATTGAAGGATGATAGAAATGGGAAAATTGACTGAAAAGGTGAAGACGGTATCTTACTAGGGTATTCAACCAAAAGCAAGGCTTATAAATGTCTTAACAAGTCATCTAAAAAAATCATTGAAAGTGAAAATGTGAAAATAGATGAATTTGTAGAAAAGAATGACAAGGAAAGAAAAAGGAACTAGAGGAATACAACAGGTTTGTTTGTACAGAACCTGACACTCTACTTGAGAAATAGTGTGTCACTCTTGAGCATTAGAACATTGCACCCGAGCATCAGGCTGCAATTACCGATGATCAGGATAATCCTCAAGATGATGTTCTGAACAATGGAGATGAAAATCAAGGTGAAGAAGATAATCAGAATGATAAACACAGAGCTGAATTGAAACTTGCCAAATATGTCAGAAGACATCATCCACAAAATCAAATCATAGGAGACAAAAAGACTGGAACAAGAACAAGAAGTAAGTCACTTAACACCAAATGTTTACTTTGTGATTTTGAGCCTAAATTTGTTAACCATGCACTTGAGAATGAAGAATGGGTCAGTGCTATAAATGAAGAAATAGAATAGATTGAGAAGAAAAATACATGGGCACTAGTATCGAGACTAGATGACAAGAATGTCATCGGTACCAAATGGATATTTAGAAACAAGCTGAAAGAGAATGGAGAAGTCACTAGAAATAAAGCAAGATTAGTATGCAAGGGATATGCACAAGAAGAAGGTATTGATTATGGATAAACCTTTGCACCTGTTTCTAGACTAGAAGGAGTTAGAATCTTACTTGCTTATGCTGCATTTAAAGGATTCAAGGTATACCAAATGGATGTCAAATCTACATTCCTAAATGGAATATTAGAAGAAGAAGTATACATTGAACAACCAGAAGGGTTTGTTGATCCAAACAAGAGAAACATGGTATGTAGACCACATAAAGCCTTGTATGGATTGAAACAAGCACTGAGAGCCTGGTATGAAAGACTTCACTCATATCTCATGATTAGCATAAAATTTGTTAGAAAAAGTGAAAATAACAATCTATACTTAAAAGAAGATACCGATGGTAATATTCTATTTGCTGAAATTTTTGTTGATGATATCATTTTTGGAGGGAATGAATTGTTATGCAAATCCTTTGCTAATAAAATGATCAAGGAATTTGACATGTCTATGTTTGGAGAGATCAAATTATTTCTTGTTCTACAAATTATTCAACAAGATGCAGACATATACATCACTTAGTCCAAATACATCAAGGAAGTGTTGAAGATATTTAAGATGGAAGATTCCAAACTAGTTGGAACACCTATGACTATCGGATGTAAGCTGTAAAAAGAAGACAAATCCAATGAGGTAAATCAAACCTTATATAGATCAATTATTGGCAAAATAATGTATGTTGTTCACACAAGACCATATAAAGCACACATAGTTGGAATAGTTGCAAGATTCTCTGCTAATCCCAAAGAATCACATATGATTGATGTCAAAAGAATTCTTAGATATCTGAAGAAAACCAAGGACTATGGATTATGGTACAAAAGAGAAGGAAAATTTGAGCTACAAGTCTATACAGATGCTGATTGGGCTGGAAAAATTGATGACCGAAAGAGCACAACTAGAGGAGCATTCTTCACGGGTGACAGACTTGTCACATGGATCAACAAGAAGCAAGGATGCATCTCTTAGTCTATTGCAGAAGAAGAGTATGTGGCTGCTGCTAAAAATTGATCCAATATTGCATGGATCAAATAATTGTTGGAAGGTATGCATATGAAGATCATTGAACCAGTAATGATCTATTGTGATAATACTAGTGTAATAAACATTTCAAAGAATCTAGTCATGCATGGTAAGACTAAGCATATTGCTATCAAGTATCACTATCTAAGAGAAAAAGTGCAAGCAAAGGAAGTGACACTAGAATATGTTCAATCAAAGGAACAATTAGCTAACATATTCACCAAGCCATTACCGAAGGATACTTTTGAGTACCCAAGATAGAGACTAGGGGTCCAACCCTTGTCTACCAGTCATTAATCTGACTAGGAGGTTGCATCAGCCTATACCAAATCTAAAGATAATTCATGTTGATGCAAACACTGAGATGAATAGAAACAGATATATCTGTACATTGTAAGGTACATATCTGCACCGAGAATCAAAACTTTGTATTACTGATGGATAGGGAAATTCAAGGAATATATTATGCAAAGGGAATGAAAATTATATAGATGATAAAAAAAGGATAAGTATTTTTGTTTGGTATTGTTGTCAAAGGGAGAGAAATATCTCATTATCTTAAGGGAGAATTATCATCAGGGAGATTTGCTTTATCGTAACAAAGGGAGAGATGATCTCATTATCAAAAGGAGAGATGATTCCATATCACATAAAGGAGAGATATGGTAAAGGGAGAGATTATATCATTATCCATGAAGAGAAGTTCCTGAGAATCAGAAAGGAATAGTTAATCAATAGTCTAAGGGAGATAAATTGGTTACATATGAAATATCCATCTAAGGGAGAGAAGTAACAAAGGGAGAGAGTTCAGACAAAGAGAAAGGTTGCTGTCAAAGGAAAAAGAGATTATAAAAGAAGAAGAACAGTCAAGGCAGAACACATATCAGAACAAAGATATTAGATGATACATCTATCCATTTAAGGGATTAAAGATTGAAGAAAAACCACTCTGCATGAAACAAATCTAATCTATTTTTGAGCTTGTAACCACCTAAAATTGGTCTGTCACAAATATGGACCCTATTTGCCCTAAGTGTGATCATGCCCTCGATTTATGTCCAAGCGACCCTGTTACTGTTTAGCATATTTCTTTTAAATCAATTTAATGTCCTAGGTGATTTTTATCACTGATTTATATT
>MU225461.1:0-15762 GCA_018584345.1 Thuja plicata
GAACATGTGTGGAAAATGATCTATTTACCAAAAATGGTAATATGGCACAACTACAAAAGCTGACTATAGCCAACAAAATACAAGGGGTTAATAAAATAGATCAACCAGATCATGCATAGATCATTGCGAATAAATAAATAATATGGCCTTAGATAATAAAAACTAGTAAAGTACATGATTAAAACCCAAGGACCTCAAGGCGAAGAGGATGAAAAAATCTCAAGAAGAACTAGAAGGAGTTGCAAGACTATTTTCTTTGATCTAATTACCTGTGTTGAATCCACAGTGCCGCACTGGTTTCACTCTGCAACCTAGAAAAATTCGCAGCCGTGGCGGTTATAGGAAGTGGTAAAATGAAGTTAACTTTTATTTTTTTTACTTTTATGCACGTGTTGGTCAAAATTTCGACCAACACAGGCATAAAAGTAAAAAAAAGAAAAGTTAACTTTTATAATGCAACCAAATAAAACAATTTTGCTAGTTGGTCGAATAGTTTGGTCAAAATTTGGGGTCAAATCTATTAGTGAGAAGTGCAACACCTAGCCCTACCAATGTTTTCAATGCCTCCTGCTAGGTGGTGTCCTCTGCAATCACCTCTGTCCCTCAGACTGGTATCCGTATAATCTGGTATACATCCTCCAGTGTGACGGTCATCTCCCCTATCGAGAGATGGAATGTCATTGTCTCCGATCGCCACCGCTTGCAGAGTGTTGTTACCATTTCCATGTAATTCCACCTATGGGGCATCTGTGTGATGTACCCTATCCTGATAGCATCCACCCATGCCCACTACGTCGGTGTGAACTGCTCTATCGCTCACAAAATAATGGTCTTTCTCTCATGAGATATCAATCGATCCATGCACCATTGCAACTAGTCAAATCCAATCAAGTTAGCCTTCTTATATTAGAAAGATCCCATGCTAACTTAAGCACCCCACCCCTCTCATTTCCTTTCCCCATCTACTTCCTTTCATTTCATTTCTAACATGTTCTCACATTCCTGCCAAAATTTCCTCTCCCCGCATTCCAGCAGAAAAAATTATTTTCCTTGTATTCCCACCATCGCGGGATCGCTTAACCCTCATTCCTGACCCTAGCCCCGTGGGAATGCATTCCCGCAAAACCGATTCCTCTACCCTTGCATTCCCTCATGGGAATGCATAATTTCCCCTCCTCGCACCCATTTTGCTTTGGGACTGCGATCACACAAAAATTTATTGCGGGACCACGGTCTTGCGAGTTATTTTTTCCCCCACCCATGCTTTGTGATCCCACGAATTATTCCTAACCAATCTTGTCCCAACCCTAAATCCACGCATTTTATGCAGGATCACATTCCCACCGGACCCGACGATAATCCCATCGACGAGTCCCCAACAGGATCGTGCCCTAAAAATTTAAAACTAGCAAAAAACACAAATTGCAAAAATCAAAAAGCTAGTTTCTCAAGCCTACATATTTTTCTGGTGCTCGGTGCCATCGTACACTCCTCAAAATATCTTCTCGGTGCTTTGGTCATCCCCTCTTTGCCATCGTGCTATACAATATCAGAGCTCATAATAACAAAACAATTTCTAAGCTCAAATATGCGCAATAAACCATTTCATTGCCCTCCGACCCTTATATATCCCCCCTCTAACCCTTCTTTTTGCTCCTGGCCCCCCATCCAGCCCCACCTTCTCCTCAGCCCTTGATTTTCCTTTTCCTCTCCCCGATTCCCTTATTCAAGTCCCCCCTCTTCTCCTCCTCCTTTGCCGACTCCTATTTTTCTTTTCGAGATGTTGCCAGGGCCTTGGTCTTTCTTCCCTGCCGCCCTCTCGAGGGAGCATCACCTAGTATAATTCTCTTCTCTTTACCACCCTCGGGCAACTCCGTTGCCCATTATTTCTTTGTGTCGTGTATTATTTAAACTTCTTTGAAATAGTGTTATGCTAACCCTATGTCAAAGAGGGGAAAAATGTAGACACACAAAAATGATTAAACAAAACTTAATCAAATTTAGCTCTCTTCTAAACATTTTTAATCAAGTAATTATATATTATTTAATTAATTTATGTTAATCACCTAGCGCAATTGATTTAATTAAATTGGCTATAATCAAATTAATCTAATGGCAACCGACAACCATTTAATTAATTAAATCCCCCTTCTTCTATTAATTTAAATAAATAGACTTGTCTATTCAAATTAATTCATTTTATCCTTTTATCCCACCTGTGATTAAATAAATCCTATTTAATCTATTTAAGCACATGGCTCCTAACTTTAACCCCTTGCCTAACCTTACCCAAATCACCTAACCCATGGTTCTAACTCAACCCAACTTCTTCACACATACTAACCTCTCTTAATTAGTTAATTACCCCTAATTAACTAATTAACCCCTCCACTCATTCTCTCTCCTCCCATCACATCCTCCTAATCCTCCCACTTGTCCTCTAATCCAAGCCTAATCACTCCCTAAACATAATTTGCGCAATCATAATCCAAGGATTAAAAAACTTTAACCCTCACCCAAGTCAACCCTCATGTCACATCCCTCAAATCCCCAACCATATGCATTTAAGTCTTCCTTAAATACTCTTACACTTCTCTTACACACTCCATACATATCTTACATCTTTGTCCCCTCTCACATCTCCCAAAATGGTCACATTCCCCCATTCTTTCAAACCTCTCTCATTTTGACATTTGTTACAATGGCAAACATTTGAGAAATCACAATCTATGTGCTCTCCCTCAAATGCATCTCCATCCTTCCTCAAGTTTGCATCTTGACCCTCCATTTATTCCTCCATTTGCCTATAAGTTGAACCCTCTTTCCTTCACAAATCATTCATCTTTCATGCATTGTTATCATGCCCATTTGAAGAGAAAAATCATCAACCACAACATCATAATTCCAAAATCACTCTAGAATCCATACTCATACACCATTTGAAGCTTGAAGCACTTCTTGAGAACACATCCAATCCACTTGGACAAATCTACACTACAAAGTAGGCTATTTGAGTTTGACGTTTGTATTCTCTTTTGACTGTTGGTTTTGTTTATAGTTCTAATCTATATGTTGTATTGATTTAGTTGTTTGAATGCTTAACTAGTTTAGGTATTCGTTTAACTTCAAATTCATTGCATACACTTTTATTCCCCATTCCATATTTCTAAGACCTTGTCCACTATAGCCTTTCTTAGAAATAATGTTAGAACTTACTTGATAGTATTTTTTAAGTTTTCAAGGTGAAGGAATTTCATCATGGATCTTATTGAATTTTTTTGTGTAGGGGTGAATAAATGGAGGGTTGATCTTTATAGGGGATTCCTAATCTTATCATCATTTGTATCCATTTTGCTAGGTTGGAAAGAAATAGGCTCATCTAATTCATCATATTTTCTTAATGTTATGTTAGGATATATGTCATAAATAAAATGCATAACATTATCTTGACTTATAATTTATTTATGGTTCAGATAATATCTAGGAGAATAAGAAGGACCTAGAGTGATAGGTGTACTAAGATTAACATGTTTAACTTTTCCCTCATGCACCAAAGTATATTTTTGAGAATCAAATCCATTGCTACTCTTTAATGTTGCATCCCCATTGGAGAGATCCTTGATAGGATTAAGGATAATATACTCATTGAAAAAAGAAAACCCTAAGAGAGGCACAAGTTTTATTCATTTCAATATCATCAATAGGATTGTCTCTATCTATAAAATGTTTTATGAGATCTACATGTTCCATTAACTTCCTTAAAAATTTTATCATATAACAAAATGAAAAAAGACAGAAGCTTTGATAAATGATCAAGTAGGAAATATCTTTGAAAGCTTTATGATGCAATATTTAAGAGTGCTATAAATGAATACAAGCAACGAGAAATTAAATAAGCTATTATCTAATGCAATATTTTGAGAAAATAGATGAGAAGTAATGTAATCATATGTGAAATAGAAAAAATAAGATTTAGTGAATTCCATCATGAAACATCATATCTAAAAAATAAAAAATTAGGAATATGCAATAGTACGACACGTGAAGTTCACCAAAATGTAGATGTACTAGACTTAAAAATGTATGTTATTCAAGTGTAGATATGGTATATTCTATAAATGAATGCAAATATCACCTAATGGAATGAATAGCAGTCAAATATGAAAATAAAAATTAGAAGGTAATGCAAACATACATTGAATTCACAAAAATGTAATGTGGAGAAATAAGGTTCACTAGATTATACATTCAAACTAGGAAGTAGACCTATTTTCACTTTAATTACTTTTGAAGGAGAGTGGATCCACTTCGCTCAAGGGATTTGAGCACAAAGTGATTCTAGAATTCCTTCTAGGAGAGTTCAAAATGATACTACAAAATATATTTTTTGGATGTTGGGTCTAGGGCTTGAGGTAAAAAATTGAGGGTTTTCAACATGCACAATGAGTTACAAAATAGGTATGTAGGCAATAATTATAGATCTGAGAAGAAGAGGAAGAGAGAATACGTGTATAAATTCTGAGCTGGAATTAGGAGGTAGACATCAATAGGGGTGATCTTGACCTAGGAAGACTGAATGTAGAGAAAACTGGTGTTTCTAGAATCGGTATACATTTTCAATCTTTTCCTAAAAGTTTTGTAAAAATTATTGGGGACTATGTTGGTCAAACCGATGTCGACCCTAATTTTTTGGATATGAGAAAGTCCAATATGTAGGCATGTACCTTCTCAATCTAATGCCTAATCTGTGTCTCCTAATACTACCACCTTGTACACACAAAGTGAGGAAAATGTTGGGTTGACGAGGGTTTACCTAGGTCAAACCCTAGTTTCTGAATTAACCACGAAATGAAATTAAAATAGACATAAAATTAAAGTACATTATAATATAGTAGAGGATGGATTTGAAAATGAAGTATTTGAACATTATACATTCTTGATGCAATAACATGACTTGACAAGACATAAAGGAAAAAAATCAAAAAAACATACTTGCATGAAGGTTGTTGTAACTTGCCATAATGCTTAGATTTGAAGAATTTGTTGGGATCAAATGTTGCCTTGAGTTATTGAACTTGAATTTTTGTCTAATTCTCATGATGATCTTAAAATAAAATAGAAGTTTCTTATATAGGGTTCTCAAGTTATTTTTGGAAATTAAGATAAATTCCAATAGTCATGTTGAGGCACCAGGATTGAGGAGTAAATCTTGACACTGACACACTTTCATTTGGGCCCAAATTGGAGGGTTAGGGGCACCCCTACTGCCATTAACTAGGTCAAGGGTGCTCCAAGTGCCATTGACTTGTAAAATGAGGCCAATGTTGGTGGAGATGATTTGAATTATATTTGAGGAAGCCATTTTGATCACTATGTGGACATGTGACATCAAATTTTAAGTATCTCAGCCAAAATGAGCTTGGACAAGAGCTAGGACACCATACACAAAGGTAAGACCAGAAAATGTGTAAATCATACAAGGCTACAATTTAGGATGCTACAACTATATTTTTATTATTTTTTATATTTTAGTTTTTTATTATTTATTCTTAAATCATATTTCAAAAAGGGGACATTATTGTCCATGCTTCCCAAGATTTATTATCTTCAAGAAATCATATATTTGGATACTTTTAGAATTTTTTCTTCACTTGACTAAACCCTCTTGAAGACATCAGGATCCCAAATAAATCTTTGAAATATTATGAATGTCTCTAATGATGTAGTTTATTTCGTTAACTACCTATTTGTTGCTAATTGTTATTAAACAACTTTGTCTTTCATGTCTATATTTTCTTATAGTCTTCAATTGTTCTCTTGTCAATGAATCCTAATCATAGAGTCAGTAATTATAAATTATTGTTTTCTATTTTAAATATTATCTTTTATCTATTATTACTTAATACTTTTGTCAACATTGTCATCAATTTGGTACTGTTCCAAGTTGTTATCAACTATTATATCATTGGTAATTTGTTAGTTTTTAGGACTTCAATTTTATATCTTTTCCCATGGGATCGTAGGGTCAATTGTTTGATACCAATTTAAATGTCCTCTTTAGGGATGTTCTTGATTCTGCCCTTAATATAATAGTATTTATTCAAAAATGATAGTAGTTTCTTAAAATATTTAGAATTTATGATAATATTCAAATCAATAAATAATAGTAAAATAATCAAGACTAATAAAATCAATAAATTTCGGTAAATCCTTACAGCATCCCTAACTCAACATTAACATTACCAATTATTTTTTTCCTTAGTTTACCAAAGAGCATGAAAGGGATTTTGTCCTTCCAACTCTTAACCCACCTTAAGGGTTTTCATCCTCCCTATTTGCAAGATATTAACTTGAATTCAAAACTAATAACTTGATGTGTTTGCTAGACTAGCTCTAGTTTGACGCTTTAATGGATTATGCTTCAATGAGTTTATTTTTTATATTTATTTATGAGTGAATTAATACATAAAAATGAATTTACAAGTTGATTAAGTTTTTTGGATAACTAATGCTTGAATTTATTTGTTGATTCAATAGATTGCTTCATTTATTGATGGGTTGATGAGTGAATGCTTGGATGAATTGCTGATTTGATCCATTTTCTTGATGGATAAAATATATATGAAAATTCACATAATTTTGTATTCCTAATCAATTGATTGGATGCATGCTTCCTTTACAAATTGAAGATTTTTTTTCCTTTTATATTCATTTCTTGAAGGAGTCGGCTCCATTCATAAGTAATGAGTCACCACCTTTCATTATTAAATTTTGAGAGTAGTTATTCATTTCCAAATTGATTGATTGCTTCCTTCATTCCCCCTTCTCATAGAATCATCTCTCCTGTATACCTTAACCTTTCAATAATCACAACTATTTGTTTCATTTCTTTTGACCATTTATTAAACTAAATTAATTTTTTTTATTAAATACAGAGAATAACACATTACAAAAATCATATATGGTAGGTGATTAACCAATCATAAAGTATCTGCAAGAGGCATACAACCTTTTTCCAAAGATAAAATACTTAATCAGTAGTTAATATCAAAACCATATACTAGATGCATCATGTATTGACATCATTTAACCAAGAAATACAAGAGCATATTAGTATTAAGGAATAAATCAATTATACTCTCATTTAATCTCTCCCACTCCCAATGACCTGACAAAGGGGAGACCACAAAAAATATCCTCATTAGATCTAACCTCTTCAATACCAGAGTTCCTACTACTATTAAAGAAAATTTTGGCATCGGGATGACCCTTCTTGTTTTCATTTTCTTGGTTTAGCTATTTCATTGTACTTCTTGTTATACTCCATTAGTTCCTTATAGAAGATGGGGTTGGTACTTGTATTATAAGACCAAGTGTGCCCAAATCTCATTTCTTGTATGTTCATAGTGACTATTCCATCCCCAACAAGCTTTAAGAACTTTTTTTTTTTTTTAGGCAAAAGTGGAAGATACCACTATATATATTATATAAAAATAAAAACTAGTTCAAGAACTGATCCATGGGGAAAGAACTAGCAAGAAAACCCCACTTCTCAGTCTAATTACAAATCAAGCTCACTAAAATCCTATGAACTACTAAGTACACCTAAGTCTTGGCATGAAAATTTTCATTACATTTTTCATGTGCCAAGACATTACATCAAAATCTGCCTACTGAAAACCGACCAGTAACTCGGTAATAACGAGCTTTAAAAACTTAGCATTTGAAATTTTTGTAATCGTGATTATCTACAATGCAACATAAAGAAAAGTGGGTCCTTAATGAGGCTTATTAAGAATCATTTTATTCTTCTTAAATATCTCATCATTCCTAGAGTTCCAAATATGTCATAAAATCTTAGTGGAAAGAGAAAGTCAAAATAGATTATACATTTTAATTATATTATTCACATTTCCAGAAGGAATATCCAACCAATAATTGTGATTATTTGCATTCCAATTATAAAGAGCATTACAAAAATCTCTTAGATTTATTTGGCAAAAAAACACTCAAAGAAAATGTGCCTGATTGACTCAAGCTTCGAGCAAAAGGAGCATAAGTAAGATTCAAAATGTTTCAACTTATAAGGAAGTATTTTTAATAATATAAGCCACCCAAATTAAGCCTTTTTAGGCTCAATACACTTGGACCACAAAATTTTGAAGTATATCTACCAAATTTTATTGTATAAAAAAATTAAGGGAGTTTGTATAAAAAAAAAGGAGTATACACTTGGCCAATCAATTTGTGGATCAGGAAAATAAGGGAGTTTGTATAAAAAAATGATTAAGCCAACCATGAAAGTCATAAAACCATGTTAGTAAAATCCTATTCACAACCAATAAGGTTATTGAAACGAAATGCACAAAGAAAGTAGTTCAAATCAAAATACAAACATTCCTTCAATGGTGTTTAGTTTCTTTTTCTTTGTTCTCTAATATGATGTTGTTTCTCTTTGTATGACATTTGCACAAATAATAGCCTAAAAGAAAGCATTAATTTCGACAACATTATAGTGAGGATAAGAGAAAATTCTAGTTGCCAAAAATGAGAGAAAATAACTCAATTTATAGACTCCCTATTCAAAATTAATGGACACAATCAAAAGGAAACAAATGGACAAGGGCAATGGAAAAGAAAATTCAAGTGTGAAAGGAAGGGTTAAAGGTCAATACTAAAAAGAAAAAGGGGAATTAATATAAACTCATTCAATAATTCCTTTGAGAAGTGACAAAAGGACAAGGAAGAAGAAAAGAAAAAATAAAATAAAACAAAAGGAATGGGAGAGGAAAATTAAATATTTGCATTTAATAATTCCTTCTAAATTAGCAAAAGGAAAAGAAAAGTCAAGTGGGAGACCAAAGGACAAGGTAGAAGATAAGACAAAATGGAATAAAAATATGGCAAATGGAATAAGAAAATGAAAAAGAAAGTGGAGTGAAATTAATAAAAATGTATTTATTAATTCTCTCCCACATTGATAATTACCAATTAAATAACTTATTTAATTGTGACAAAAGGATTAAAGAGATAAATAAATTATATATTTATTTATCCTAAGGAGGACATGTTAGGACAAGAGAGGGAGAAATAATTAAAATATTACCCCCCTAAGGTAAATTAATGACATAGATTAAATAATTATAAAAATTATTTAATTAGACTAAATGACAAATATTGACAAGGGATAAAATAATTGATCAAACTATTTAATCACACTCGCAATCGAGGACAAAATTAATGACCATGATGAGATTAGAGAACATGATTAAAAATTAACTAAATAATTCATATTATTTAATTAATGGACAAATGACACAAAATTGATGAATGATGAAGACCAAATGTGCAATATAAAAGACATGCTATAAGGGGAGCCATAGTTGTTGACCATTTTTAAGTGTTTACACAATTAATTGACCATTTTTAAAAGTGTCAATAAAGCATTTAATATCAAGATGGCTCTACTTATTGGTAGAACAACCTTGAAGTAAAGCCTTCCACTTACCCTTGTGCTCGATATTTCACCATCTAGATCTAACACAAAAAATATTATTACTTCTAAGATAAAAATTGTTGTTAATCACCTTTTCTTTAACCAACTCTGAAGCCTTCCATAGGCTCTAAAAAAACTTTAGATCCTACAAGGTTAATATGACGCCTATAAGTAAGGAGGTTAGATATTGATGACCCTTTTGGATCCCTGGAACCTTAGGATATGTAGAAGAAATATTATTTTTAACATGGATCTTCCATGGTTTATTCCCATTAAGAGCTTTCATGATCCATTTGTTTGCAAGAGCAATCTCTTGTAACCTCAAATCTTTTAAAACTTGCCTACCATGGCTTTTACTCATGCAACACCATTCTCATTTTATTAAATATCTCTTTGTCCCTTGCCATTGTACCATAGAAACCCCTTGATCTTCTTCTAAATTTACATGATTTGATAGCTACTAAATAGCCAAATAGAAGCATAGTAAATATTGTACAAGGACAAAATCTTATGGTAGACCTAAATCCTTCCTCATATGGAAAGGAATTGTTTATTCCATGCATAAAAATTATTAGCAATTTTAGTTTTGATCCACACCCACATCTTTCAATTATGGTTTACAACAAATGGGGGAGCCCCCATTGCAAAATCATGTTTCTAACACCATATTGGGGGAGCATTGGTATTAGATATTTTTCCTCCTGGGGCTAAACAAAATAGTCCAACTTCTTCATCATATTGTCAATATTTTTCTCTCTCAAATTAATAAAAATGTATATATCATCAGCAAAATGGATGTTTAAGACATCATTGTTGTCAATTAGAGAGATGCCTCTAATTCTTGGAATTTGGTTGTTGTCCCTAAGAAAGTAATGAAGTGCATAAGAAATAATCACAAAGAGGGTAGGTGTGAATGGTAATCCTTTCCTAATAGATCTCTCAAGAGAGAAAGGTACCGTAAGGGATTGGTCAGCATCAACTTGTGCAGTATCATCTTTGACAAGAGTATTTACCATATTGAAAAATTATATAGGGAACCCAAAAGCTTCCAAGGACATGATAAGAAAAGGTCACTCCACCCTGTCATATGCCTTCTCAAAATCCAAAAGAAGCATAGTAGCATTTTGATTAGAGGATGGCATATTCCATAGCTTCTCAACTTGTAATGAAGTTCTCAAGAATATATCTACCTTTAACAAAACTAGTTTGGGTGTTACTTACAAATTTGGGCATCACCTATATCAACCTAATGGCCAAAACATTTGCCAGAATCTTGTAGGAAACATTGAGGAGGGTGATGGGCCTCCAATTTTTCACCATATTTTCATCACCTTTATTGGGTAGGAGCTTTATAATTCCTTTATTGATGTTTTTACCTAAATTCCCTTTCAACAGTGCTTCTCTATACACTAATAGAAAATCCTTACTTATCCAAGCAATGTTAACTTTATAATATTTAATAAGTAGACCATCTTCACTAGGGGATTTATCATTATTAAGAATCAATATGGCTCTCTAGACCTCTTCAAGGGAGAAACCTTTCCTCAAACTATCACTATCACCTTCATCAATCTTTTTTGGGATCATATTTCTAATGCTTTCCCTAGCTTGGTTGTTGCGATCCCCTAGCCCTTCAAAATCAAATTCTTATGGAACACCAAAAATTGATTTCTAATCTCAATCTAGAATGTGATACCTTCATTGTAAATTTTATCAATATTTTGTCTATTACTTTTACATATAGATATCTGAAAAAAGAACTTAGTCCCCCTATCACTATTGGTAATCCAATTTAGTCTTGATCTAACCTTTCACCCTTGGAGTATATATTGTTGCACCCATCTTAGGGAGTCTTTAGCTTGGGTGAGTTGTTCACAAAGAAAGGTCATTTGGTGCATATATAGAGCATACACCAAAAACCATTCCCCCATTGTCAATGATGGCCCATGCACTTTTGTTGCATGGAGAGGAGTCATATTGATTCACATGGTGAGCTCATTTATTGTAAATCATTAGAGAAACACCTCCCTTTCCTTTATCATGATTGGTCACAATTTGCAATGCATGTTTCCAGATCAGTTTAAGACTAGCTTTTAATGAGATAACAATGGCTTTAAACTCTTGAAACATTGTCACGTCTTTTCCAAATTCCTTATTCATGAATATTCTGATAATGTGTTTCCTATCAGGGGATTCAAGACCCCTAACGTTCCATGAGATACAACTAATGTTCATCAATCTAAATGTTGGAGTTTAAATCACTATTGCTTTTGAAGATGTAGAATAATTTATGAAGTTTGTGGTCAGATTCCATTATGTTAGAGTTAGGTTCTCTAATAACCAAAGTAGTTTTTTTAATATTTTGTCTTCCTTGACAATGGTTAATTTTCCTTTAGCTACTATAAGCACTTTTTTTTCTTTTCTTTTTTGGCCCCTTTTATTCCATTTGAGGTCTCAGTTTGTGGTGGATCTTGGTCAACAAAGATCTAGTTACCAATACTCAAACAATCCCCCCTATAGGATCAAAGCTATTTTTTTGATCCCATGACATAAAAATATTATACATCTTGTTTAAATCCAACACTGCTACCCTAATTAGTTAATTTCTTAGAATGGGCAAGTTGGTTAGCAAGTGAGGGGTTTAAACAGTTAGAATACCCTTCGTTAGGGAGATCAAAATTCACAACCAAGTGGTTTCCCATAACCTCCATGGTGCTGCTACGAGCTTGTCTAGCATGAAAAAGAGCATCATCAAAAGCTTCTTAATTTGGGGAATGCATCTCGAGATTTGAGACATAGGCTGAGGGAGTCAACAGGCTAGGCCTAACATCCCCATGGAGTAAATGATTAATCCTAGGGTTAGGAGTTTAGGCCTCACTGATGCAAGGAAACCCAATCTCAAACCATGACACTACAGACTTCACCAAAGACCCACTCTCAAGATTAGATAATATAAGATGAATGTTAGTAGAGGATTCCTCATTAACCCTTTTAAGATTGTATATAGGAATTTTGTTGCTAAGAATATTATCTTTAACATTACTGAATTTTCTTTTAGCAATATTAAACTTGATTTTATCGGGAACCATTTGTTGGACATTCTTGGGCCCCTCAGAGATGTCATTGGTTCTCTTAATAGGGTTATCAGAGACAATGCTTTCGAGAACAGGAAAATCACAAGAAGGGGTAGTAGGGTTCACCTCTACAAGATTATCCTCGGCATGGGAAGGGGAGTAGGGTTAACCTCCCTGACATGTTCTTAGCTAACTCTTGAGGCATCAAACTTAGGATGGATGACATTATCCACATTGATTCCATTCTCAACCAGGTTGTTATCCAAATTGCAAGCACTTTTAGGTTCAACATTCTTAGAACTACTCACCACATGAGTCTTAAAAATGCTTGGACCCATCCTCTTTTTGAAATGAGATATTTCCTCCTCAAATGGCCTTCCTTCCTGCAAAGGAAGCACACATTGAGGCCACCAAGGGTTTTAATAGGACAAGAGTGTATATTTGAACTTAGGTTGATGTTAAGCATGTTGAAGATATCAACACTAGGACTAGGGAGACTAGCACCCTAGCATCCAAGTGTGGTAGGGTATTCCTAGTCTCCTCAACCCTAAGGGTATTACCAAATAATGCAAAAAATTGAGGCAAACAATCCCAAAGAATGAGGGGGGGCATTCTTAACAATTAGCCACCTTGGGTTTGAAAGGTTTAAGATTTCTTCACCAATGGTGTCACGGGACCAAGCAATGGCTTGGAAAGAGCAGTTACCCACCTACCAAAATTATTTTTTAATCACACTGGCCTGCATCTAATGAGATTTAAAAAAGAAGAGAAACAAACCATTTTGAATAATATGAAAAAAGGTATGAAATGCTTATCTCTTATTCCAAAAATTAGAGACCCAACCATCTAAAAATTTACGAGAAGGAACCTTTGAAGAATCAAGAGCCACAAAGAACATTGCAATATTTTTAATGCTACTACATTCTAAAGAAATTGCCTCTATCATTTCCTTGTTAGGGAAAATAGTGAGGCAGTTTCAAGTGAACACTTACCATGTCCTCCTTGTCCTCCCTTTTTTACTTGCCTTTGTCCATTAGCTTCATTGCAAACCACCTACAATTTAGTAGAGGATAAGATAGGGTTTATCTCATTGGATAAGACTCAATGAAAAGTTTTATGTTTTGGCAAAGCCGACTCAGTTGTGATTTGAATGTCTCTGCTAGGGTTGGTTGGAGGATTGGACTTCTCATCCATGGTACCACATGGATGAACCAAATGACCACGATACGAAAAATAAATGCAGTGACTGCCAAAACCAGACTACCACCACACAAAAATAGGAAAGACACAAGACTAAAAAAAAGGAAAAGAACAATAACATAAATCTAACAAGGAGGAGGATGCTTGCACAACATCAAACCTTAGTCGGAGGGATAGAATACTATGTCCTTCTACTAGATCAATCATCACCTATGATTTCCTAGGAACTTGCACCAATGCCCCTTTGAAGCATTTGTTTTGAGTTTGACAAGAGGTTTTTTTAATCAAATTAAATAAATTTTTTTATTTTTTATTGGTGTTATTTTATTTTATAATTTAATTTATTATTATCATTATTATTTATTATTTAAATCATATTTCAAAAAATCTACCTTTCCCAAGATTGTTTGTCTTCACTTGAATAAATCCTTTTGAAGTTACTAAGTTCCTAAATCAATCTTGGAAATATTATGAGTCTCTCTAATAATGTAGTGTCTTTTGGTAACAATCTATTTGTTGCTAATTCTTAGTGAACTTTGTCTTTCATGTCTATATGTTCTTATGGTCTTTGATTATTTTTGTAATTATAAGTGAGTAATTATTGATTATTATTTTCAATTTCAAATTTTATCTTCAATTTATTGTCACTTGAGACTTTTGTCAACATTATCATCAGTATTGGCACTGTTCCAATTTCTTATTAGCTACTATATCACTGATAAGTAGTCATTTTTTTTCATCCTGAAGTTTATATCTTTTTTCTCACATGTTGGCAAGGTCAATGCTCTCATACCAATTATAATGTCCCCTTTTAGGATGTTCCTAATTTTTGCCTTAAAATAATACTATTTACTCAAATATAATTGTTCAGGCTTAGAATTGTCACCCTAACTCAGGCATTAGGTTTACACGACAATTCCATCCTCACAATGGAAACTTCCTCTAGCTGTGGGTGAACTATGGATGAGGAAGAGTCTCCGGATTCTAGGCTGGCTCCTATTTGATTCGGGATATCACCTCCTGATTTGAAACTTGATGGGGAAAAGGGAAAAAGGATTAAAAATGAAAGGGAAAATGGGGTGATACACCAAGAATGAATTCAAACTTCACAAAAAAGATGAATTTCAATCCTGACTCATGAATGAATACTTTAACAATCTGAATCTCTGTTCAACATATAGGTTAATAAATTCATGCTATCAAGGTTCTACCACAAACAACTTGGAGAATTAACAACATACATTTCTCATGCAAGGCCAAGGGGCAGCTAATTTTCTTGAGAAGGAACAGAATTTCATTCACTTATTTCAGATAATGACCAATTTAACACTTGCTAGAAAAGATGAAACAGGATTCAATATTGAAAAACAAGTACACAAAATGGGAGCCAAAGAATCTATTCATTTTTTCAAAAATCTGACAAGATGATTACAAAAATGGCCTTCAAAGCACCTAGGAACTATATGTTCACTAAAATGCCCTCTCTCCAAAATCTGCAACCAGATGGATACAAAATGCATGGAAAAGTGGTATAGGAACAAAGTAGTTCACTAAAACCTCCTTTTCCATACAAATCTGACTACTACTATGAAAATGAAGGTCCACTAAATAGCCCACATGGCCAATCTCGAAAATGAGATTTCCCTCCAAAAAGACCCTCTCAAACAGATAGATCATCCCTAAATTAAAGGCCAAAATGATGCCTAAAATCAAGCCTAACAACTAGCTCCTTCAAAATAGCATAATCCCTAATTTTATGGCACAATTGATGCCCAAAATGAAACCCTAAAGGCCAATTTTGAAAAATGACTAATGCCCCTAAATACTGGTTTTAATAAAGGATATAAATCCTTTTTACATTGTTATACCAATATTTACATATGCTAAAAATTATACAAGGAATTAATATTAAATAAAAACCTTAATACTAATCACACTACCCCTATACCCTAACTCCCATTTCCTAACTTAGATAAAAATCTAAGTGTGAAC
>MU225461.1:25181-48873 GCA_018584345.1 Thuja plicata
TGCTATCAAGTATCACTATTTAAGAGAACAAGTGCAAGCAAAAGAGGTGATACTGGAATATGTTCAATCAAAGGAACAATTAGCTGATATATTCACCAAGCCATTACCGAAAGATACATTTGAGTACCTGAGACAGAGGCTAGGGGTACAACCCTTGTCTATCGGTCAGTAAGTTGACTAGGAGGTTGCATTAGCCTACACACAATCAGAAGATCATTCATGTTGATGTAAGCACCAAGATGAACAACAACAAATACATCTGTATACAGCAAGGTACAAATTTGCACCGAACACCAGAGACAATGTATTGCTGATGGATAGGGAAATTTAAGGAATATATTATACAAAGAGATGGAAGATGATATAGAAGAATTGTTTGGCATTGTTGTCAAAGGGAGAGAGGTTCTCATTATCACAAGGGAGAGATGATCTCATTATCAGGAAAAAATTATATCATTATCCATGAAGAGAAGTTCCTAAGAATCAAAAGGAAGAGTTAATCAATATTCAAAGGGAAAGATTGATTACATATGAAATATCCATCTAAAGGGAGAGAAGTAACAAAGGGAGAGATTGTTGTCAAAGGAAAAAGAGATTATCAAGAAGAGGAACAGTCAAGGCAGAACACATATTAGAACAGAGACAGAAGCTGCTACATCTATTTAGTAAAGGGATTGAAGATTGAAGAAACTCACTCTGCAAGAAACAAATCTAAGCTATTTGAGCTTACCGAGAGCCAGACATTTGTAATAGTTACAATAGGAAAGATTGATGAAACTGTTATATTTCATATTGTATTAGTAATAATATAGTGTGATAATGTAGTGTTTTTCCATCAATACCAAAGGGAGAGATTGATGACATGTTACTGATTGAATGTTTGAAGATGTTAAGTTGATCACCGAAATGCAGAAAGATAATGCAAAACATTAAATCAGTTAATGGATTGTATTGTCATTGATGTCAACTTAATATAATCTAATCGGTTATAATAAAAGTGTCAAAGACTTAAGAGAATCAGAGAGATAAAGATTATGCTTTCAGTAATGCATAAAAGACAAGCATTCACTAAGTGACTTCAAACACCGACGGCTAGTGGAACCCAACAGACAGAGATAACCGAAAGTTAAGTCACAGTGATGCACGAGCAAATAAATCAACAAGCATTACCGAAGAGCAAAATCACAAGCGCTACCGACGACCAGAATTACAGTGTTAACCGACGAGAAGAACTTTGCAGTGAAGCCTGAAGGATAGACAACACTGACGGAGAAGCCCGAGGAGAACTGAAGTGTTGACCGAAGCTATTAAAGAGTTAAAACACCAAAGTTAACTGGAGTTTAGAAATGACAAAATATCTAGTTGGCAGCGCTAAAAATAGACTTAACTAGTTATCATTGTTTTCATTGACAAGATAAAGCCAAAGATAAGTAAAGGATTTAAAGTTGTTTTATCCAGTTGGCAAGAAGATTTCTACGAGATAAAACAGGAGTTATGCTTTAAATCAAGATTGGCTAAGATTGCGGATCACGCCAAGAACAAGAAAATCAAGAAGAGAGAAACGGTGATATCATGTTTATAAAGAGACAACTTAATTCATTATGAATTAAGGGGAGTGAATGAAAAAGATAATGTTGAAGAGAAACTGAGGAAGAATAACTTTATACAATCCTGATCAATCAAGCCAATGAAAGAGCTAAAGATTTCTATAGACATCGAGCAACAGAGCACAACATCACCGAGCATAACAAAAAGTGGAGCAAAGGTATTGAAAAGATATATTGATCAAAATGGTTTAATAAACTTACAATAGATTTGAAAATTTGCAAGTATAAGTTGTATATGTGAACATGTCATTTACTGTTTCAGTTTAACTATTGATTCAGAAAGTCTCTTAACCGAGCAGAATTTAAAGATCCTTTCTATATTGAGATACATCTCAAGGAGTATCAAAAAGTTTGATCATGAAGATAGCATGAGATGTCAGATACCATTTGACAAACTACATTGAGTTTGGTCATAGAAGGTAACATAGAAATGCCCGATATCAAGTAACAAACTAATTTTTTAAATCCTCTAACAAGGTCACACCTAACAGTGTGTTTGTAACCTTTAACAGGGTTGGCTCTTCACCGAGCTCACTTCAGAAGAGTGAAAATTTTGGGTTACCGGTCCCAAGTGGTTTTTCCCTTAACATGGTTTCCACGTTAAAAATCCATGTGTCAATGTGTCTATGAGTCATTACTTTAGTGTTTTACATTACACATAACTAATATGGATCGATCGGTATACACTAAGCAATTTACTGTTTTTCGGTAAATAAAAGACTGTTATTCGGTAAACATAAAAAATAAGGTTTAAAAGATAACTCCGAGCAATAGTTATTTGATAAGTATATTTGAAAGCATACATCTTGTAGGACTGAAGATAACTAGAGGTTTAATATTGTGGTACTAAGTTTTTGGGTTGATTAATTAGAATATTTTTGAGGCCACTGATTCACCCCCACACATCTCAGTTATTTCTAACAGTTATCAACTATTATATCATTGATAAGTAGTTATTTTCCATCATCTTGAAGTTTATATCTTTTTCTGCAAGCTTGCAAGGTCAATGATCTAGTGCCAATTATATTGTCCTCTTTTGGGATATCCATGATTCTTGCCTTCAAATAATAGTATTTACTCAAATACAATAATGGTTTTATTAAAGATTAAGATTTTGTAATAATATTCAAATCAATAAATCATAGCACAATACTCAAGATCGATCAAATCATGGATTTTCTAGAAATACTTACAAATCTACTATATTAGAGGTTTTATTCCTAGTTCAACTGTGATAATAACAAGAGTTTTTGTTCCTGGTTTACCAAAGAGCATAAAGGATTTTCGTCCTTCCAACTCTTAGCCCACCTTAGAAGATTTTTATCTTTCTTACTATTTTCAAGATACTACCTTGAATTCAAAATTGATAACTTGATGTATTTGCTAGACTTGTTGCATGCATGCTTAAATATGCTTTAATGGATATGTTTCAATGAAATTCTGCTTTATATCTATAACTGAATTGATACATAAAAATGAATTTCTTGGAATGATTGATGCTGAATTGATTTGCTGAGTTGATAGATTGCTTGATTTCTTAAGGGGTTGATGAGTGAATGCTTGAATGGCTTGTTGATTTGATTTGTGTCCTTGATGGATGGAATGATGAGTGATGATGTATTAATGTGTGCTAAAAAAATTACCACAACTACAATACTTATCCAATGACTAAGTGATAAAAGAATGCCAACTATTTTTAAAATCTAAAAACTAAAACACAAATAAGCAGAACAAAAAACCAAAAATATATCAAGAAGGATTTTATAATTGTTTTTTAGGCATGTATAGTTGGACTCAATTGGCATATCTTATTGAAGCAATCCCATTTGTTTGCGGGAATACAAGTAGAATTGGCCGTGGATTTTCAGGTTTTGAGCCAAATTTGTCGTTTGGATTGCAAAATTTAAAACCTGGTTTGTGTTTTCAAATTCTCATTTTGGGTGAACTTCTGGAAGTTCCACTTCCACTCAAATAGGTGGAATTCAAATAATAAAACCCGAATTCATTTTTTACAGGTTGCATTTTATATGGTGTCGGGTTCAACAACGTCTTTTTCGACAGTGTTTTAAAATTAATAAAATCTAGAAAAGTTTATCTAAATTTTTTTGTGCACTGTTAATGTTTGTCGCCTCTTTGTTCACGCGGCCACTGGAGCTCTGTGTTCGTCGCTTCCATTATAGTTTTAAATCTAATTCGTTTTGTCCATAATCCCACATTTCGAATACATGTCCACAAGAGCACTGCCCACAAATAAATCCACTTCCAACCCAGCTTTAATTATACGATTATGAAATTCCTTGCCCTGCCTAATAGACTGTAAGTCCGAATAGGCCACTGAAAACTGTTCAGTCGCTCCCATTGATTTTAGTGAGTTTTGTTTTGTTTTTATTTTGGTTATATCTGCATTAAATATATTTAATTTTGTTAGTTTTAATTTACTTTTTAATATTAAACAGGTTTTAAATTTATTTAATGTTTTATAATTTTATGTATATTAATTTTTTATTTAATAGACATTAATCTTTAGTATATTTTACCTATTATTATTTTAATTTATCAAATTATATTTTTGTTCTATTATTATTTTAGTTTATAAAGGTGACATTTAGTGATTTATATTTTATAAATGTGACAACTTTTTTATAACGGTTTTAAATCTAATTCTAATTCTAATTTCGAAAATGGCAACCAAACGCAGAAGATGGATTGTCTCAATCATCTTACGGGTCAACCAAACAGTCCAAACTATCTTCCGAATACACAAAACGGAATTTCAAAACCTTATTTTGAAATAATCAAGTTTTGAGTCCAATTCCAATTCTGCAAACAAACAGGGCCTAAAGGAGATGTAACTCCCCACATCACATAAATTTTGCCTAATACATTGTCGTGTGTGTGTGTCATGTCCCCGCCAAACACTAGGGTTGGCAACCCTTAGTAAATACTGACCGTAGTCTTTTATTAACAAGAGACCTAGGGCAATAACAAAATCAGACAGGGTTAACCAAGGCTAAAGGGAGTATAATAAATAAGGGCTGACCTAGGTTGAAGTAAATATAATTATCTGCTAGGCAGCGATTTATTTTAAAGTGCCGACTGAATGTTAATTAATAAATATTTGGGCAGCGATTACTAAACAACATTAAATGAAGCATGTCAAAGCAGCGCTTTATGAGATGTAATCATTCTTATGAAGAGGTGTGATTCCTCACCATTTAAGATACAAAGGGAAGATCAACTCATTTGGGAGGAAAAGAGATTCAGAATAGGAAATCTGAACAGCAAGGTGAAAATTCATTAATAGATATTAAATAGAAATCAGCTCTCAAAGGGCAGAAATGAAAGGTGGTGACGACTCCACCAATAAAGGAAATATCATTCCAAGAAATCAATTCCATTCATTCACTTATCACTCTTCACTCTTTTCAATTCAGCATTCATTCAACCATCACATCAACAACCATTTGATCATATCTCACCAATACATCCAATCATCAAACACTAAAACATCACTCATGAATCCATCAAAAGCAATCATCAACTATCAAATCAAGCAAACAATCAATCAGAAAATCAACATCATAAACTATCAATTCCTACAATCAATCAAACATCCATCATTCCAACATCAGCTATTTAAGCACCAACCATTCTAGCATCAAAGCATTCAAATATCAATCACTGAGACATCAATCATCCAAGCATCATTTAAGCTTCTGCTCATCAATCCTTCAAGAATCAAGCAATTAGCAACGCTCAAGCAAACTCCTTAAGCCATTGGTCTTGGATTCGAGGAATTTGAATTGCAAATAGGAAGTATGGCCAGCCTTCCGAGTTCACGAGAGTTGAAGTTCCAGCCACTCTTCATCAAGTACACCACCCAGAGATAGATGGGTTGGAGGTCCGTCATGCTTGTGGGTCAGGAGGCAAATGAGTGCTCCTGGGCTTGTTGAGGAAGGCAGTCCTCATACATCTTATCAAGCATGCCACCCTAAGATGGATGGATTGGATGTCCTGCCATGCTTTTGGGTTGGCAAGTGAATGAGTGCTCTTGGCTTGGTAGAGGGGACAGAAAGCCTTCAAGGTGGAGTGAGGGATAGAATGGATCCAAAATCCTTCCATTCTCTTGTAAGACGAGGATGACCATCCTTGAGATTGTGGTTTGCAAGCGTTTCCAAGGAATTCATGATGTAAGAGTTATATTATGAAGTATTGATCTGAATATTAGAAATGATATGATTTATTGATCTGAGTATCATTGATCTTTAACAAAACAGCTGTAGAATTATTGCAGAAAATCAAGATAAGTTTATTTTTCTGAATTATTCAGAGAATTATAAGTGGAATACCATAATACAATTTCTTCATTTTTTATCAAGTTATATTTATAAATATATTGCAATTATCTCTTAAATGGAGTTGTCGTTTTAGGGCTAAAATTGGGAATCCCAAAAAGAGACATTACAGTGTGCCTGTGGGTGCAGACATGAGGGTGACAGTGCAGGTGTGTGGGCACACTTGTGCATGTCATGTATGGTTTGTGAATGCATGCATGCATGGGCATGCACAAGTGCATGAATGAATCGGCATGGGCATGTGGGTTCATGGGTGTGAAAGCACCACCCATGTGTAAATGCACCCAGCCATCAGTGCATGTGTGTGTGTGTTGGGTGCCTATATGTGTGTGTAAGTGTGTGCATATGTACACATGCATGGGTGTGGTGGGATTATCCAACATCTGTGAGTGCATTTGTGCACAAATATGCGTATATGCAAACATATGAGTGCGCATGTGCACATGAATGTGTGATGTGTATGTGAGTAAGAACATTGCATTTGTAACATCCCCCATTTAGGTGTAAGATAACCTGCATTCCTCGATACAGGCTATTTGAACTGGCAAATGCTGCTCGGTGCATAAATCAAATTAAATTTAGAAGGAGATAATGAGACCTGTTAGAAAGCATATTAAAGATTACATACACAAAAACAAAAAGGTGAGTACCATCCCAATCTGAAATGTGAAATAAAGCTTGAGCTGTAAAGCACATTTCTGTCATGAAACACTGACCATTGTGAGCTGATACTCTAATGAATATACAATCCCTGGACTACTCTATCTCAAGAAATGAATGAATCTAATTTACATAATCTGAGAGACTAGAGAAGATTTGAATTTGAACACTGCTTGCTCCATTGAATCAAATATAATGTGACTCATTTGGTAAATCTCATATTCTGTTCCCTTGAGCTTTTTGCACACCTCATTCCAATTCTGGACTTGGTCTGGAAGGGCTAGAGTATGAATTTTAAACCGTTGACTGGTTTAAAGTTGAACACTGACTGCTGCATTGAATCAAACATAATCTGACTCGCTTAAAAAGATTTCATATTCTGTTCCTTTGAGCTTTTTGCACACCTCATTCCAATTCTGGACTTGGTCTGAAAGGGCCTGAGTATGAATTTTAACCTGCTGGCTCTCCAATTTCCTTGATGATACGTTTAAAAACTCTTGCACTTCCAATGCTTTCTGTGTATAGAGTCAACTAATTTTAAAATCCAGTCTCAATAGCAGAAACCTCAAGATAATATTTTCTTTGGCATCATGAAAAAATAGAATTTACACAACATTAGGAAGGTATTTTACTTTCTAATTTGAATTTTTCTTTCTCATGACTTTTAAGAAGAATCATTTAAGTTCAAATAAAAATAAGTCTATGAGCTTTAAACAAAAACACTGTGGAGGAAAAATGGGCATATATGTACATAAACCATAACAACTTAGGTTGAAGTGATAATACCTTTGGTTTATTGATTAAGTCTTCATAATATAATACTATATGGCGTGTACTTTTGAAAAAGTTCAGAGCATCTCGAGACACCTCCTCAATTCGTTTCAGGTTAGCCAGCAAAAATGTAACATTGATCACCGGCTTATATGTTGCTAACAAAGCTGCCTGCTAAAATGTCATGTTGGTCAAAGCCTTTAGTAGAAGCTTACTATCTCCACATCTAGTACCATCAAACATTCAATTAAAATATGAACAGTTGAGAAACACAAGAATTTTCCATACAATCTATGTCTCAATCAAACGTGCTAAAAGTATTTTTCTTGATTAATCAATGATTATTTTCAGTTTTTAGTTTCACATATGATGGCTAGATGCATACCTCTTGCTTTGAATGTACATGTGATTTGTGTGTGCCATTCAACTGCTTTGTTTCACGATCATAAGCATTAGCCAACACAGAGACCAGTCGTCGCAAAAGATTACGCCTAAACAGTAAGATGACAGATACACCTTTTCTATTGAAATAATCAACTATTTCCCTGTTGTATTCCATCACACCCTGCCATGTACAGTAGGTTAGAAATAATAAGCTAAACTAGCAGACACACTCAGCTCACATCAAGAGAATTAACTACAAGACTGGGCCTTGTTTCTCATTATCCAAACTAAACAATGTTGTAGGTATATTTAAAAGAAATAATCAGATGATAATGACATCTATAAACACAAGAAACTCTACAGACCAAGCAACCAGTATAATATTCTTTTTCTTTATTTGTTATATGATAAATGCCCTAAGTTCAATAAGGTGAAGCTGCAAAACAAATATCCTCTGCATGATGTATCGTAAGTTGATGAGATTACAATCAAACATAGTTAGCATACTATGCGTCATAACAATTTTGTCATACAAGGCAAGAGTGTATAGCTGTCCCAGCTTTTCCCACTCGTACGTGTGTATAAAATGACAGAACAACTTGGTTAACATGACAAACACGTAGGTAGAACACATAGGAAGAGCATCATCAAATCCAAAGACATGCATCACTTAACATTCATTACTGTAAAGGCATCACCAAATTGGTCCTCAAACCTACTTTTCTCCCAGATTACCTTGAAAGTTGAAACAAAGCAATAAAAATACAATAGAAAATAAATGTATAACCAAAGCAACAGAAATGCCAATGCCTATAGAGACTAAATATGTTCACTCCCAATCATGCCTTGCAGGGTTCAAACTAGTTTTTGTGGAGTTCAAGGGGCTTCAATATACAAATGTCCTGTTCACTTCAAAAACTTCAAAAAATACTAATAACAGCTCATTTTGAGATTGAAGCAAGCTCTGTGGACACAACAACACTTGTGAGTTATGAAATATGAGGAACTCACTGTAATAAAAACCTACAAGACTTGCAAAATTCATAGCCAGCAAATCATCTCCAAGAACCAAATTTGTCACCACAGAAAACTACAGTAGAAATAATTTCACCAATCAGCAGTACATTTAACTTCTTAAAGGTAAAGCAACAATAATTAGTAATTACTATTGGCAATAAATGCAGCAAAGTCCAAGCATTACTAACTCTCAACTATTTATGACATTGAAGTTGATACAAATTATATCAAAGGCTTGTTGACCTACATGGTTCCTAATTGTTTGACAGAGGCAGAAAGTTGCAAGTGGCATATTCTTTCAGTCTATCAAACTACTGAATAGCATATTTGTTAATTTCTCAACTTTCTTGCTGTTTTCTTCCTCTAGTGTTTTAACTGGATCGCGGACTTGTATTTAAACCTATTTAATTATGCCACAATCGAATATCTGGTAAATTTATGTGATATGGTAGCTGAAGCTTGTATCCTACAGTTGTAAATGAATGTGGGATTAAGTCCTCATTGGCTCTCAAGTGAAGGATACATACACTGCGAGCTGGTGTCTCCAGAATGAACAGATACTTAAGCAGTATTGATCACCAATGCCCTTATACTAAGATGAATCTTCTCATTATGAAAGCATCATCCATAATGTGAGAAATGGATGATTATGACCAAAACTCAATAAAAAAATTGAAATATTCATGCTAGCTCATATTTTCTGCAAGATAATTCAGCTGATAAATCAAACAGAAAGGAAATATGCTTGGAACCACTAAATTATGCTTCTATTTCAAATTTAAGGCACAATCACAATATGTGCAAACAATTGTTTTTATACCATCCAAATTTCTAATTATAGCAAGATCTTCAGATATCCAACCATTTCAATAGAAACAGACAGTCCAAGTTTTATGAAGTCAATAGGTTCTACAAAAGATCAATATCTAGATGCTCATACCAATACTTCCTTTTTCAATGCACAAAATTTCTATAATGATGAGGTACCGTTTTCATTTTTTAGCATTCAGATCACCTTCATAGAGTTGAGAATTCCACAAGATCTTGCATCTAGACAGGACTCAATCTCTTTATAGAAGGAAGTTGATTTCTAATTTACTTTCCATTTAACATTTGAACTTGATATACATCATATAAATTTCATCAAATATACTGCACCAAGCAACCAATGACACCAAATCATCACCACAACTTTCAAGCCTCAAAAAACAAACAGGGATATAACCATGACAGTTTGTCAGCAGCAAGGGGGTACCCACATGATATCTCCATGGCCCTGCCAAAGAGTATACATCCTTAGATCTCCAATGAAGCTTTCTTAGAATTATAAAATCCAACAAAACATGAATTCAATGTTTGTACTTATTAAAGTGGCGCTTGACCATGAAGTCCAATGAAGTCTGAATGCCTTAGCCTTCCTTTGTTATTATTGAGCTTCATATTCTTTTGAACACTTAACTCATTGCCCACACTGAATATGGGATTAAGTACCCAAATGGCTGTAAAGTGAAATATACACATACTGTGATGTGATGTCTCGGGATCGAACACCTCTTTGAACACTGTAATAGCTAGCATCAATGAATCATGTGGGGATGTTACAAAAATTGTATGTATATAGGAAATAGTTTAATACATTTTCCTATTTAAAGTGAAATCAGTGTGTTGACTCCTAAGTCAAGTTTCTCATCTGTTATGAAGGATTGAGGAATTATATATTGATCTGAACATCACTTTGGCTTCTACTTGGGCACTTTACATTATTTTTACAAAAGTTTAATCTTTCATCCATGTACATTAGTTTTACCTTTATATTTTGAAAGCCTGACATAATTTGAGACAGAACTGAAATATAAGAAGATTCTACAAATGGCCAAAATTCCTTCAATACGGCTTTCTTAGTTACAAGATGAGAACTTATCATCTCTATTTACTCTGATTGAACCTTTTAGGTTTTCCATCTATTTGATGGCTGATCTCTACTACTAGAGTTATGTTTCTAAGTGTTGAAATATACCTATGTTCAAATTAAGCCCCCTTAGATGGTAGAAGGGGACACATAGGAATGCAAGAAGGGAACGTCTAGAAGTTCCCCAAAATAGCATGGAGATGGGATCAAGCAATGGAGATGTGTTATAGTAGAACATAAAAATATGCCCTACCTGATGCCATATAATTTTAGGATCTCTGTCACTTATGATATCCTTCAGTGACTTGCAATTTGAAAATGTTTCTGCGTAACTACAGCTACAAGGTTAGAAACCTTGTATCATACACAAGGAATGAATCTAACTAACTTGAAATCTCCCAAATACCCCTATGACATTAGGATATTACACATTCGGCAAATATACAATTATATTTTCTCATGTGTTGTTAAGCACTGAAAAAGTGGCAATCTTCCCTGACATAGGTAACATTCCAAGTTGATTACTTTAACAATTATGACAAGTTGTTATTGAAATAAACTAGACGGCATGGTCAGTGGGAGGTGAACAGTCTTCCCTGCTGCCTGTTGCTGGTGCTCCTGTTCTGCTCACTCTTGGTTCTCTTGTGTGGAACCTACCTGAATTTATTGCAGGTTGATGTGCTCGCTTGCTACAGTTTTCATGGCATTTGCCTTGTGTGATTATGTTGGAGAGTGTTTATTGCCCTTTTGTGTTCTCTGATTAAGGACTTACGATGGAGGCTCAGAAGGTATTAATTCGTGAAGGTGGTGAGGTGTCAGGTGATGTGAATGGCAGCGGAGAAATTTTTGCAGATGATATCTCAGTTAGTAGTTTGAGTGAGAAACGCCCAGTGCAGGAGGTGCCTGGTAAATTGTCTTACAAAGAAGCTATGGATGGTAAAGCCTTTTTGATCCTGCAACTGCCCTCTTTTCTGTCATTGATAATGGTAATGGCAGAGGAAGAGGGATGGGAGGTGTACAACATCGAAGGAGACCAACCCGTCGAAGGAAAACACAGTAAACTGTCTACTAGCCGTGGTAAGCTCATCCTTTCTCCTACCTTGGATATTCTACAAGCTTTGAAAGAGGAAGAAAATAGGTTAAGTAATATTGCTGTCTTGTTGGTGTGTTTGGATACTAATTTTCTTCCATCCAAAAAGTTTTTTGACAACTAGTTGTGCAAGATGTGGGAAAAGAAGTTAGGATTATATGTCAATTTTTGGCGTATGATTCAAAAGAGTTAGTTTGTTATTTTTCTCGAAGAATCGCAATATGCAGGAAAATATCCTTGAAAAGAATTCTGAAAATGTTGGAAGGTTTCTTTTTTAGGGCTTTTTCCTTGTTCCCAGAAGCCAAGCCACAAGAAATCTGTTTGGCTCCTACATGGCTTGAGCTGAAAATGTTGCTCCACAGTTGTGGAATTTCATGCCCCAACTGTTGAAACCCATAGGGGAAATCCTTCAAACTGAAGAAACAACGTTTACCTTCTTCATCTTAATGCTAGGGTTCTTATTTTGCTTAGACCTAATGTGAAAATCCCAGAATTTTAGAAAGCAATCTGGATAATAAGATAATTTCCTATGGTATTGAATGCTTAGTGGGTCTTAATGCTTGTTCCTTTGTAAAAGGAATGGACATCAAAGAAAAGACTGCCCTAGGTTGCAAAAAAGGGTGCAGAACCCTACAATTATTAGTGATAATAAAATCCCTAGTGGAAAAAAATACTCACATCATCAATGAAACCACTAAAAAGCTCTGAAATGGAAATAGCAAATGATACTTCTAGCATTGAGAAAACTGCGGAGACTATTGATATTCGTAAAAAATTCTCCCTTATGAGAGATAAGGAATATAAGATTATTCCTACAAAAAGGTTGAGGAGAATGTATGTTTACCACCCAAGTTTCCTGAAAGAGTTGTAAAAGAAAATGCCTATGTTGCATAGGTACTCGTACCCAATACCCCTCGGATGCATACCGGGTACTCATACACGTACCCAAGTACCGGGTACTCAGTGGGTACTCAGTGGACAGCATCACAGCTAAGGACCTTGATTAAGATTTCTGATTTTTGTTTCAGTTTTTTGTTTGTGTGTCAGCTTGTTGTTTATCAAGCTTAATTCAATATGTAATCAGTTTGAAACTTTGATACATACAATACTGATTAACAGTAAACTTTATCACTGTTTTGCTGATTTGAAAGAATCGCTCCTTCAAAACTTGACGATTATGATAGAGAGGAGCTCAGTACAAACATTGATGAGGATGAATTATTAGAGTAATTAATTCTTTCAAATCCAAAAAGTCCCCTGGACATGATGGTATCCCTATTGAATTTTACAAGAAAAAATAGTGATTGGTTGCCGAAAATCTTCTGACAGTAGGTGTATTTTGCTTAGAACAACATAGTGATTGTTTATACTCTTGGACTGAGTATAAACAAAGGATTAATTAATTTGTTGCCAAAAGAAGGTGAAAAGTCCTTTGAATTCTTCATATTAAATCTTTGCCAAGCTGTTTGCGGTAAGGTTGAAAGATACTCTAGTTGGAATTATCTCAATCTGTCAAACAGGTTTTATAAGGAGTAGGTACGTCCTTGAAAACTTCATCACCAGTAGGGAAAGCATGAACTAGGCCAAATACAAAAACCAAAAGGTGGGTATGGTGTTACTGGATTTTGAAAAGGCCTATGATAGAATTGATATATCAATACTTGAAGGGGGCCTCTTAGATCACAAGGGACGTGTAGGGCTCAAAGAATACATCTCCTTAAGGGAACTAGAGGAATCCATCTTCAAAAGTATGGATTGCACCAAGAGACTGTGTATAAAACAGTACAAGAGATTACCCCTTAATCTCAAACCCTTGCTCTAGTTATACGTGCATACATACATATGTATGTGTACACACACAAACACGCATATCCATGTATGTATGTGCGCACACACACATGTAAGACTTCAAGATGAGGACCTCCTCTCAAAGAATACATCCCCTAAAGGGAATTGGAGGAATCCATCTTCAAACACAAGAGGTGATATATATATATATATATATATATATATATATATATATATATAATCAACCTTGTAGGTCATAAGGAACATCTAAGGCTCAAGGAACACATCCCCTAAACAGAACTCAAGGAATGAATACATACATACATGTATGATTCAAGACTTGAATGAAGAAGGGGACCTAGTTGATCACAAGGAACATCCAAATCTCAAAGAAAACATCCCCTAAAGGGAACTAGAGAAATCCATCTTCAAAAGCATGGATTGTACCAAGAAAACACATTAGAAGGCCAAACCCCTTGCTCTAGTTATACATACCTCCCCAAATTTGGGTTCATTGTCCCTGACATCCCCCCATCTCCTATTTCCAAAACTCCATACTTATATTTATGTGGTAAGAAAATGTATTTTTACAATTATTTAAAAAAGAGAGATGAGTACGTTTGTACTGTGTACAGTTTGCCATGCTCTTGTGTACAACTTTATACCTCAGCTTTAGCCATTAACCTTAACCAAGCTGAGATAGGATGGTATTAGGTTAATCTACATCCTTTATCACACAAAACCATGACTCGTGCATTATGCACCTCATGCAACAGACTTAGTAATGTTTGGCCTATTTACAATGATTTTCAATTTATGTGATACAATAATAATCTATATCAAGCACCTTTTGAGCTATCATGTTGCCATTGAATCAACTTCCAGCTGCTGTTCCATGATGCTGAGACCCACTTCCCAAATTATCTGAGGTACTGCGCCCAATCCCATTAGCCAACATGTAGATCCCAGACAATAAAGAATATGGAAGGAATTAAGCCCTTAATCAACTCAACCAATCGAGACCAATAGAGCAGACCAGAAGCTATAGAAGAAAATTCAACATATCGTCTAGACTAGTGTTCATTTTTCTCATGCCAACACAAAGAGCAGATACTATTGAAGATCAGATGATTGGGATATGGGCTAGGTAGAAAGATTTTGGGTCAACAGACTGGATCTCTATTTTGCCCAATAAGCTGCCACAGTGGATTATAATTGGAAGCTCAAAACTTACAAAATGGGATGATTGCCTCTCTATCCTATTGCCTGAATGCCAAAGCGCTAACTTATCAGCATTTTTAGCATTCCAACAATAGCTTATTAAAAACTCAATCTTTATTTTTGCACAGTTGCAAATGGCGCACCATACATTAGTATATTGTTCACAGTTTAAACATTCTCTCTGGATGATGAGCTTTTTTATTTTACACTCAACTAAATAGCAGTGCCTATCTCAAAAGATAGTGAGATTTCATGATGATCCATATATAGTGAGCTCTAGTATAAGCTATGTCCATATCCTATTAAGCCCATCCTACAATTTGGAACATTCCCAAAGATACTTGCTGTTTTTATTTTCAAATTTGCTATTTTTAAGTCTACCAGAATGAAAAAAAAAAAAGATTGTATCCATGCATTTCTTTTCACAGGGATGAAAACACCTAGCTTCTCACTATCATTATAAGTGAGCTCCATAGATGGAAACCTTTCCTCCTATCAGAGGGTCTACAATGACTGCATGTCTAGTAATATCTGAAGACTTGCCATTCTGTAATTCTCCTATTTTGTCTATACCTCAATAAGGAATTATCTACATTACTAACACTTAAGTACCCTGTTCTAAATGACATTTTAAAAAAGGTCATACATAATTATATGTCTCTGTCGTTTACAATCTTTTAGTGGAAACTCATCCTTAAAAGGTGTTCCTGTATAAGTATATTGGTTGAATACCTTTCCCTTTGCGGGATAGATGACATGTAATAAACCTTTCCATTTTTGTCATAAGTAAATAGTCATTCTAATTACTATTTTCTAAGGCTACAGAAATATTTAATAAAAAATACTTAGATAACCCTTTTTACCTTCTTAAACTGAGGCACTCACCTTTCTTTGAAAATGTCAAATCCATTAGATGGAATAAAAAGGTTGGAGGAATGAATGATGGAAGAGAAGCAAAGTTTTACTTGTCACATTCAATTTCTCCTATAAGAATTAAGGGCAATCCCCTCTCACATTTTATTGGTGACTGTTCCCTTTAAATTTTTCCCTCAATTTTTTGGACAGTAGCTTCCATAGGCTACATTGATGTGTGCTATGTATCCCTCTACTCACCTCTCCACCTGGAAGGGCAATATGTGGCTCCCTTTGCCAAAAGCAACACTATAAGTACTCTTTTAAACACCACATTGAGCTCTGCAATGTAAATTTTAGATTGTAAAAGTGACATGGAAGGAAATTTCATCCATTATGGTAAACAAAAGCATGCTATCAAGAATATATCCATATAACTTCTTTTTTGTTTCTTGCAATGGGATGATTCCATTCATAGATACGCAAATCTTTACACGATATAGCTCTGTAATAATTGCTTCGATCCCAACCTCAACCAGGAAGATTAGTTTTAGATACTAATTTAACAATAAAGAAATTCATGCCAGGTCAAAAATTATGAAATTTTCAACAACAACAATTCTTTTTCATTGCTTGTTTCATATTAATTGGTGCTTGTATGGAGTATCGAAATACTACCTGATTAAGCATCCATTTAAGTCCTATTGCAGCTGAACATTCATTCTTGGCAGCACTACTGGACCAATCCATGTTATAAACATTATCCAGCGTTTGCAATATTGTCGAAACATTTTTTCTTCTTTCTTTCACTGAAAATACCTCTCCATTTGAACTAATATTTGGATGGCTATTCAATAATGTTTCAAACCACCCACTTCCAGATCTTTGCATGGATAAAATTGCAAAGAATTGCACTGGCGTACAAGCACATTCCTCCCTATTAAAAAACAGGAAATAATGGAACTTTTAAAAATTAATTAATAACCCTAAGAAATTCATATCGGCTTCAAATACATAAAAACGACTCAGATGATTGCAATACCTATTATATGTTCTAGGTTGGGGATAGTGTATATATACATTTTCCTGTGACACTGCAGGTGATATCTGACAGGAGCGATCTCTCATTTGCTCTTGACGAGGAAGTACATATTTGGTTTTAACATCTGTATTACTTTGCTTAATGCAAATAAAGCATATATAAATCCCAAGTAATGCTGTGAAAGTCAGTAATATCATTCTCCCTAAGAGGGGTGATTTCTTGGATGTTTTTCCCACTAGCAAATCCTGCATAGAGAAACAACTTACCTCATCACTATTTCTTATTCATCAATCAAAGAAAAATATCTTAAAGAATAAACACATATTTTCAATGCAAAATTATAAACCCAATGAGATAAATCATAAAACAAAGAAAAGCTTAGAGTAGAAAGAAGAATTCATTAAATATAAGCAAACAGCCCATGGTCAAATTTAATGATATATAGGTTTACTTTTCAGATATGCTTGTTCACCAGTAGATCATTCACTATTGTTATTGCCTGTGACCCCTTAGATATTTTTTCAGCAAGTAGATTACTATTTTTGCCAGTGACTTTTTTGACATTTGTTCACAAGTAGATTGTTGTTATTACCAGTGACCCTTAGAAAGCAAAGCAACTGACTCATTATTTCCTTGTTTATTCTCCTTCTTTTTAACTCTGAGATTTTAAATAAAGCTCCAAGCACAGGATACGACATCACAAGTTTCTTTGTGACTACAATGGTATTTCTGCATTGACTACCCACTTAGGAGCTAATTTAGCAGACTGATGGAATAACAGACGAGAGAACTTCAGCTCAGACTTCTTGTCATCACTCAAAATTTCTTATCAAAATGACTTGGCTCAAAAATTTATGACATTTATTAATTTTCATATTGCTCATGTCTGCACAATTATTACAAGTTCCTGTAAACCCCAAGAATATGCAATGAAACAAAGAAAGGTCTATTTGGTATTCAAACAATTATTCATTATTTCAATTGATATTAGCATAAGTATAAACAACTATACTTTGGTATAGGATTTGTCCACAGAAAAAGCACCTAGCTGGAGATTATGCCGTATTGAATATTCTAATCCAAGACATATTGGTCAGTCTCACTGAAAATGTATTGTGTATGGTTAGTTTTAAAAAATAAATAGACAATGGAACAAAAAATTTAGAATCATTCTGATAGAGATAGAAGGATGGTACAGAAGACCATGAGAGTTTTTCCAGAGGGAGATGATGAATCTGAGTCGATATTGATCAGCCCTCAGAGTCTGAGACTATGATTTGTGAAGCCACAATTTGGGTTTAAGACTCGAGAGGAGTAACAGGAATCAACAGATTAGGAAAGAGCTTGCCTTGCACTAGAAAACAATCCAAAACAATTAATAATATATATATAGACACACACACACACACAGGACATAAGTTCTGATTATGTTTTTAATGAATATTCTGATGAAGAAGGAAGGGGTTACTTGGCAAGTGCTAGAATATCAACTGGCACTGTGCACCAAATTCGACTAGTAATATCTACCAGATTTCATCCCTAACAAATTTGACTTGGTCTGAGCTTTTCCTTAGAGCTAAAGTATTCTGCTCTGAGTCACACAGCAAACTAAAAATGGTGAAACAAACTCTGGAGTGGAAAGTGGGATTGTAAAAAGAAATGACTTGCATTGGAGAGAATTCCAGCTGGCATGTTCATGCCATTAGGCCATGATACAAATTGCAACCAAATATTATACACATTAGTGTGCTTATTGTTTATATTTTGTCTGTACTTTCTTTATATATTCTTTGTGATGCATATCATGAGCTACATCTTAAAAGTGCCAGTTAACATATTGATGTCCAAGGACACTTAAGAATTATTTTATTTCAGTTAAAAGCACTTAAATTGTATTTTATTTTGAGATTTAAAGGAGATTTTTCATATCTAAGTTATAAGCACTGGTTGTCATGATGGGAAATTGATTTTTATATTATACCACTTTATTTTACAGGCAAGGATATGACAAAATAGTGTACAAATATCAGTATGCCTAACTTCCAACAAATATAGTTGAGATGAATGTCAAATAGCATTGACCATTTGATTTATCGCCTTCCAGAAAAATTGGTGATGTCCATTTTCTTTCTGCCCAATTGCCCAATTGAAGAGACCAAGCAGTGACACTTACAAGCCGGTATTCCCCACAAGGCCTTCCAGGGTCAAATTCTTTTGTTGTTGTGGAGTTGTCATTGTTTGAGTTGTCCTGTTTTTATTTATGTTTTATTTCCAGCAAATTATTCACACACCATCTAGCATAAACCACACTCAATCAACTTCCATTTGATGTTCATTCAAGTAAAAGCAGCAATTTATATTCCAAAGATGCATAAGTAAAAAATTAGGAGATTGAAAATCATATTGGTACCAAAGAAGTTTGATTTTTGGATGTTTTTAGAAGCAGTTAAATTGGTTGTATGGATATGGAAGGAAGAATTGTAGCCTTATCAATCAAATAGGTGAGGTGGATTGCTAGAGAAGAAGAAATGTCACATGGGGACCTTGGAGACAGAGCCGTGACCTTTGCATTCACAACTGGAACTCAAGATAATTTATAAATAAGCAAAAACTTATGGCCAAGCAACAAGCATCCACATATAAGGTGGTTTGAGCTTTTTCCAAGAAACTTATAGTAGAAGGACGAAAGTGCCACTAAGAAGAAAAAGAATTCACAAATGAAGAAAAGCAAAATCAAGAGAAAAACCAGGGACACAAGATGCTGAAATTATACAGAGATTGTTGAAGCAAATGACTGTATGCTTTAGTGTGAGTGAAGTTGATAAAGCATGAAAGGTTTTTTTTGCTTTTCTAAAAATTGAAGAGAGAGTTAAGAAGCAGCCAATAGTTGCTAAAAGATGATTTCAAGGAATTGTTAAATACTATTTTAGTACTTTTTACCAGAAAGCACAAAGGAATAAGAAAGCAAGAGGAAGAGAAGGGAAGTAAAGAAAGCAAGAGAAACCTACGTGGACTAAATGTGCAGAAACACACTTGGATAACTCCAAAACATAAAAATAATGTAGATCAGAAGCTCTCGTCTCTCATGGAAATGGAAATGTATGCATGATTTTTACAATGGGACAAATAAAATTTATTAAAATACAAAGTCTAACTTTTCTAAATGATGCAGTCACAGTCAGAGTTTCCCCAATGGAGATGGTCCAACTATGCAGCAAGAGTCAACACAGCGGAGACAACCAACACAAGATCATTAAGAACTGAATGATAAACAATCACCATGCCTCGCAAGCCTCCTTATTACCCAGAATCAAAGATTTACATCATACATGCCCAGCAACATGCCATCTTACATTCCAAGCACACATGTCTGCTTACAATCAGAAATCCATATCCATACTGGATGCTAAGCTACTGAACTAATCTTCTCCCCCAAAACTACTAGGGAACCAAGACAACAAATATATACAAGATCGCAAGCTACAAGTCGAACAGAAAAGATCACATTCTCCAAGAAAGAAGAAAACGTGTTACAACATATAGGTCAGGACCAAAATCTATAAGAACACCTCCAAATAGATATGGAATGAAGTGTGATCACACAAGGAGGTCGGCCACGAGCATAACATCATCGAACAATGCACCAATTAGCATCGTCGATCGTGGAACACCATCGCAAGCCAAATCATGCTAACCTGACCGTTAGAACAGGAAGAACAAATAGGACCGGACCCAAACTTAAGAAATCTCCATTTGGAAAGAATGTATCGAGATGTGAAGCCAACCATAGATTCATCATGATGTCCAGAACACGCCATTTGGATCACAAGAGATAAGGAACCAACTGGAAGGATCACCGATCAAAACACTAAAACAGCTAACATAAACAAATTGAAAAGGAAATATTTTTGGGTGATGCAAGATTGCCAACGACCCAAGGATGCTCCTGCGTCACTAAATCAGGAAACTTGCAAATGAGACAATGTTTCACCATTCAAACCCTATCATCAAAAGTACAAGATGGCGTGCAGTTAAGAAAGATGTACAAGGTTTGATTAAATGTCATTCAACAAATTGAAAAGTTGAATTTTATAAGAACAAAAAACAACTATATCCATTCATGACCCTATAATCCTATTTGTTGAAATTACATCTATTAACACTCGTACAAAAATCACAAACATAGTTGCATCCATCCTAACTCTAAGAAAAGAAAATTCTGCATGCTTCTTACAAAATCTTCAAAAACCTACGAGCTCCAGGAAATCCTTCGAATTCTATAAATATGCTTCATAACTCTAAAAGCCTAATCATTCATTCTTACATTTTGATTTTACTAATTTATTAATAGCATGATGAAATTGCTTGCATGACAATACTCCACATTTTCCTCCGATCAAAGCCTTCAGATATATTTTGCATTCATGGGTCCATAAATATCTTAGCATATTTTTAATATTTTATTTAATTGCAGAAAAATAAAATCTTAATATGTTCAGAGGTGGATATAACCTAAAACTAAAAGTAAATCATTTCGATGATTTCAAGTACATAAATCAGATTTCCCTAGACTTACTTGGCCATCATAACATAACAATAAGTTCATTGGGACACCTGAATATTAACTGGTTAAGTAAAATGCCAAACTAGTGCCTTGTCTATTGGATAACAGAACTAATGAAGATTTTGTACTATGAAGTCTCACAACTATTGGATCAAATGTATGACCCACAATTGAAAGCGCATCTTCATTAAAACAGGGCCCTAGGGGTAAAAAAAAATATTGGCCACAATGATGAATGAAAAGCAATTTTGTCTAGGATGTTTCGCACATGGTGAAGATGTCCTCGTACAACTGAGTTGAAAAATGAAGTTCCCAAGTTTGTAAAAAACCACGACTTGCCTTGAAACGGAGCAACCGAAGGTGTTATTTCTATTAGCAAAATAGAATTTAGCACAAAGAAAGAGCTCCATCTACAACATACATCTCCTAAAAAGTTTATGATGCCTTAAAACATTGGTCATGGCTTCCAAACAGAAACGCAGAGTTTGAGGAAGAAGAATCGTAAATTAAAACTTGACCACTTATCCATCTTCAATTTTCTTATTTTCATTCAGATCTCCACTAAAACATTAGTAAAATTTAAATAAAACCACCAATATTCCAGGCTCAATTGCAAGATATGACCTACAGTGTAACAACAAGTGAAAAGTTTCCCTTAAGTGTTCGCTGTGGGATAATAATTATTCCGCTGGAGAAAAGGAGGACTGAAAATAACATCACACATATACATCAACGAGTGTCCTTTGCAAATTTGGACCGAATTAAATAACTAATTTACGAGGCTACATGTAAGATTATGAGAAACGGAGCCCTTAGAATCGATTGAACATTTTTTTATGTAAGGAATGCCTCTGCCCTGTAACAAATTATATGACGATTAATTGGGATCAAATGCATAATTTTGTGTCACCACATTACTAACCTGAGTATATTGAGAGGTAGACCATAGCTAGGCCAAAATTGTATCTATGATCTGTAAAATATAGTAAAACCCTACCCAGAACCCAATCTTCCTTGTTTAAAGGATAGAACCTGAGATTACAAAAACATATAACTATTGTGAAGTGGATCTCAGATTTATCACTGTTCAATAAAAATGAGATGAATAGTTATGTGGGTCAAGAACAATGCTGTTTAATATAGCTAAGGAGAATGAGAATGAAATGACAGACCTTGTACCATGTGCAAGTACAGCTGAATCGGCATCTACTTTTACACCACTCTTCACTCATGGCTTCCAATTCGTATCTGCTATCTTTTATTATTTCAAAGCGGAACACAGACTGCCATGCTTGATTATTTGTAGCATCAGTTGCTTGCGACGGATAGTATATAAACAAATTATGATGTAATCCAATCATATAAGATAATTGGCAAATAAGCACGCGCAAATGACATCCAGAGAGGACTCTGAGTGTAAAGAGAGCTGATTTCTTTTCCCCTCCTCGCGCATGCAAACTCCACTTGCTCTACCTTTCTGCAACAGAGATTTCGCCAGAAACACGAAGTTCAACGGGATAAAAATAGATTGTTTAATTTAAATGTGGATGCAATATTTCAGGCCTGCAGATAATTTTGGGATGCGGTTCCGAGGGGCCCACAATGACCACGAGTGTATTTACACCATCGTTTCAGAATTCAAACCCGCAAATCCATCCCAACGGGAATGTTTTTAGTTAGTGGGAAATCTGTTAACAACCCAGTGGTTGGTCCTATCTCTTTTCTTTCTTTCGTTCTCTCTTTTCTTTACAGTTCTTGTTTACTAATTCTTTCTTTATTTTTATTTTCTTGTTTCTTTAAGTCCCATAGATCAATGTTAGTTTTGTATGGACATTTATATCATAAAATAGGTAGAATTGATGAAATTGTGTTTAAAGAAGGTTTATAGGATTAATAGTAGATGGCATATTAGGGTTGGTGGGATGGATTTGATTTCTAAAGTCCATCTTAGAGATTACGTAGGTTGATTGTGTAGGATTGTGATTTTGGAGAGTTGAAAGAACGATTTTTTCATTTAAGTTTGGTTGTTGAAAAGGATTTTTATATTTGAATACTTATGGATGAGATATTTTTAATTCAGATGAGGAGAAGAGTTACAAAGTAACTTACAAATCTATGAATGCAACCATTCATAATAGGTGTGTGCAAAGTGGCCACTTCCTCTTAAGGAGGATAAACTATTTTCCTTAATAAAGGAATTATAAATAAATTACATGTCCTCCTACTTGTACTAGAGGACAAAATACATGTAGGATACCTTGGTTTAAATAAATACAACCAAGGAAAGATTAAATATTCTAACACCCTGTAATGTCCCCGTTATTAAATAAATAAAATAAACTTGTATTTGGGTCTTGGTCGATTTAGCTTATCCCGGACCCATTTTTATGTTAATGTAGGGGTTAGTGTTGCCATGTCGGCTTTATTTGTAC
>MU225461.1:54606-68435 GCA_018584345.1 Thuja plicata
TTACCCCCCCCCCCCCCCAATCTTTACTTGGAGTTTACATCAATGGGTATCAACCCAAAATTTTTACAATGAAATTGAAACTTCTCTTTAGAAAGAGGCTTTGTTGAAATATCAGCAACTTGATCTTCCCCCTTGCAATAGATGAGTGATACTTGCTTGTTTTCAACCTGTTCTCTAATGAAGTTATGTTCTAGAGCAATAAGTTTTGTCCTTGCATGAAAAATAAGAATTTTCACCAAGGCAATGACACTTTGGTTGTCACAATACAAAGGTGTAGGCTTTTGTTGAGGTAGACCCAAATCTTCAAGTAATCTTCTAATCCATAAAGATTCTTTAGAGGCATTGGTACATCATTTATATTCAGCTTCAATAGAACATAGAGAAACAGAATATTCAATTTTACATTTCCAAGAAATGGCACCTGAACCAACAATGAAGCAATATCCACAAGTAGTTTTCCCATTATTGGGAAATCCTCCTAGATCTGAATCAGTAAATCCTTTTAAAGTAAATCAAAATTTATGTCATAAAATAAACCAACATCAAGAGCGCCTTTAATATACCTTAAAATTCTTTTTGCAACTTTGAAATGAGTTTGTTGAGGTTTAGACATAAATCTAGAAACTAAACCTACACTATAAGCAATATCAGGTCTAGTAAGAGTGTAATGCCCACCCCTAGGTTGCTTTCAATTTCTAGTGTCGTACTCTTTTAGGATATTGTTTCAGTTGTTATGCCAGATTATTTTGGGCTATGTTGTTGTGAGCATTTACTTTCAGTTAGATGGATTATGTATGGATTTATGATTCTATATCATGTGCTAGAAGTAGATGATATTTCATGATGACTATTGCTTATGCATTGCATTAGATGTATATGAGTACTTATCCCATACTTGCATGTGTATGGTTAGGTTACATGTCTATGTATCTATGGCGTATTTGGTGTGGCGGAGGACGGAGACATAGTTACTTGAATTTGCAAGATCCACATGTTCAACCGATCCCTGTCATTGTTTTTTATGTTATATATTGGATGTAAATGAGTGTGATTGTTGTGACAGGTTTGCAGGTACAAGGCATCATCTTCCCTGAATTGGTAGGAGTGAGCGTGCCCATAATACATCTCAAATGGTAAAGAGGGGAGTTAGCAATCACACCCAAAACCCTAACCTAAACCTACTTTGTCCTATGATTAGACAAGAATCAGTTTGTCCACCCTAACCGAATTCATCCAAGGGATGCAAATTCGGGGATACCTCCTAGTTATTATTTATGTTGTTTTTCAGTGTCTTATGTTTGAGTGTCATTATTTGATTACTAGGATTATTTGATTGTCAGGATTAATTAATTATATCCATGTTCATGTTTGTTGAAATTATTTAAATATTAAATGTAGGGTATTTAATTAATGTGATTAATTAAATACCTATGTTTAATTATTAAAATAGTTTAAAATACAATTTTAGAATATTAAATTTAAATTGAGTATTTAACTCAATTTTGAATTATTAAATTTAAATTGAATATTTAATCCAATTTTAAATGGATAAAAGCTCTATTGACTTTTAATTATATTTAATATATTTTTGTAATTAATAAACCAATATTCGTGATTTTTAGGAAAAGTGTTTTTTTGAATTATTTAATGGAAAAGTTTGCACAATTAAAGAGATCTTTATTTTGATTTAATTATTATTTTAATTATGTTTTTTTTCTCAAAAATAGGAAAAAGATGGAATGTGTGTGTGTGTGTTTCTTTGTTTTATTGAAAATTAGGGCTTGAATCTTTAAGAAGTCATTTTCTGTCATTTTAGAAGTTACACATAGGTTTTGGATACAAGTTTTGAGAACTCTAGAATTTCGGTGTCGTTTTGTTGAAAAAGTTTTTCTTGAAGTTTTGGATTGGATTGAGAAAGAGATCGTTGCAGGGGGTTTTGCTTTCGAATTCAGCTGTAGAGATCGAATTGGAAAAGAATCAAGACTTTCAACTTCAGAATCTTCGGTGCATATTTTCAGTGGTTGATGTAGGGTTTGTATACCCACCTATTTTATTACTGTTCTTGGAAAATCGTGTCTTCGTGTTTTGAATAACAAATACCCGTCGGATAGTTCTTTTGTGATTATTGTTTGTGCACAAAGGATCTAAATAATTGTTTTGAATCATTTGGAAAACAAAGTAAATTAGATTTTCATTGTAGAAATTAAACCCTAGAAACCTGAAAACAAATTGCATAGGTTTTGGTTGAAAGTTGAAATTTTTGCATCAAAATGGTTATGTTGGTTAAATTATAAAAATCCCATTTATTAAAGGAAATCGACCTTCGTCTGAACCTTAGGAAAAACAAAGAAAATGCATTGTCTTGCTATAGATTTTGCTTAATAAAAAAACTCCTATTATTTCCTTAAAATTTCATGGAATTAAATTAAAAGCTCTTTTGATACTTGTTGGTTTTTCAAAAAAACACAGAGTTTAAAAAAAAAATCACATCAGTCAAATTAAAAAAAAATGCATAAGTTATAAGATATCTTTTTAGGAAAAAAATTTTAAAAAAAATATATAAAACACAAAAAATAAAACAAAGGAAAAAAAATTAGAAAAAATAAAAGGCAGAGAGGTGGGGCCCTTAACCCCCACCTCCCGTGTTCTGTGCGGCTTGCAGCACCGTCGGCACAGTGCCTGCCGCCTGGCAGTGCGACTGTCGTGTCGGCAGTCACTGTCGTCGGAAGCGGGCACGACAATCAGCGCAACCTGGGGGTGGTGAGGCCAAACGACCCCCCCCCCCCCATATTTTATATAAATTGTTTTTTTTAAAGATTTTTTTAATTNGCCAAACGCCCCCCCCCCCCCCATATTTTATATAAATTGTTTTTTTTAAAGATTTTTTTAATTATGTTTAAATTTAATTTTTAAATTTTGTTATTTAGTTTAATTTAAATTTAAATTAGTACGTTTTTTTTTTTAAGTTTGATTTAAATTTAAATAATAATACTTTATTATTAATAATTTTTAATTTTTAATAATTAATTTTATTAGTATTAATTGTTAATAGTTGATAATAATATTAAATATGTTAATTTTCGTTGCTTTCTTTTTAAATTAATTTAAATAGGATTTTCTTTATAAATTAATTATAGAGGATAATAGTATTTGTAATGTTTTAATTTGTGGAATATCTGATTGGAAATTTAGTGCCTATTGTATAGTTATCATTGTATTTTGATTATGGATATAATCTAGAGAATAGATTCTAGAATTTATTATTGAGTTACTTTTTGAACTGCTCATGTTAGTTACATTTGCGTCAAGGATATTATTAGGGACTATATGTTTGGCGTGAGTGTTATCTGTGTGATTATGAGCTCGTTTTCATTATGTTTATGGGTTCGAGATTTAGTTTTTCTCTAGAAAAGTCAAGAGGCTTTGGGATGTATATTATGTGTTGCGTCATGATTATAATTCTAATTTGATCATATTAACCCAACCTTTAACCTAGTTTAGTTGATGTTTGTGTGTACTCTAAGTTGTGCTTTATATTTGATCATTCTTGATATTGAGAGGAACTAGATTTTGGGGTTTTTTATATATGTACCCTTCTTTGGTTCAATATGTGTGATCAGTGAACCTAGGGTAGGTTATCTAGATGTGTAGCAGGGGGTGACTTGCAATAATGTGTCAGGGCCCATAAGTGGTTGTCAGGATCGCTTATTGCAAGTTTCGTAATCCAGTGATAACATTAAACACATTAAGGGACTTAAAATGAATTAATAAGATAAGGTGCCTCCCACATTCTTGAACACTTGTATAGGCTTTAAGATGGACTGTTGAGAAGATGCTTTCCACCTTGTGAGGTGTGAGTCTGGCATAGTTAATGACTTTGTCTGTGCGAGAAATCATTGATATCGTATATGGTCACTTAAGTGTCGGGGTCCTGAGAGATTGTCAGGCTGATACTTAAGGGTTAGACGTATATGATGACACCTTCCTATACACGGTCTAGGTTTCCTATGTGTGTTAGTTGCCTTATAGCTTGATTTGTACACTTTGAGTTAGTGAGCTTTCAGGACCCCTTTACTTAAATGATCCTTTATTTTGGTTTGATGTCTGAGTGGGGTCTTCTTATTATCTCCTCAGCACGATGGGGTGGAGTGTTACATTTCCACATGGATGGGTGATAGTGATTCTTTACCATTTTGAGATTCCACGTTCTTGTGCCATTGCTGGATGTACCTTGGTTCAGTTGTACTTATCTTACTTTGATGGAGGTTTTGATCTTATCATTTCTTTATTGTACATTTATTTATCATATCACATGTGATACTTGATTTTGGACAATTGTAATCTTGTTGTATTAAGTGATTACTGCATACCCTGCAACATGTGAAGAGGATGTAGGTTTGATGTATACCTTGTGGTATCAATTGTAATCTTATAATTATATCATTAATGTTATTATGTAATCTATTTTTAATAATGAGAAACTTTTGTTATGGTTATCTCGTTGAGTTTTGGTCTTACGTAATTCTACGTCATGGAACCTACGAGTTTTTTAATCTATGCTTGTATGTGTTCATGTGATTAAATGGTAATTGCTTTTGCTTTGATGTATGTTATGGTTTGTAAACTTTTTTTTTAAATAATATTCTATAAACCTAGTATCATTTTTAGGTTAATTCCTCTTGGGTTCCCTAGTAGGACGTTACATCTGGTATCATAGCCCATGTTTCTATATTGGGAACTTTGGGTAATGTATGCTCATTAGGTGTCTTGTAGTTTAAACTTGAAAACCAAACATAGACATAAAACCTTGTTTCTTGTTCAGACCATTGCTTCGTGAATCATTCTTGTCTTTGTCTTTATTTGAGTTATGTTGTGAATTATGGTATGGTTATCTGGTTGCTTCAGGAATCATTCATGCTGAGACTAGAGCTACTACGGGGGGTGGTAGAGGCCAAGCTGGTGTTCATGGAAGGGGTAGACATCATAGCCCTTCCGTGAGTGTCAAACAAGAGAGTGGTCATCAGCAGAGCAGAGAGGAGCAGAGAGATGGACATAAGGCTGAGTTTGAAGAGCTAGGCACTAGGTAGTTGTTAAAGGTGGTGCTTAATCGTCTGGGTCCTGACCAAGGCAGATTGGAGAAGGATGTTTCTCATCAACCTCAGATAGAGGAGAGGGTGAGGGAGAGATTCAGGAGTCCTCCAAGGAGGAATTATGTACTTGATCCTGATACTATTATGGCAAACCATATGAGGGATCTTATGAGATCACGACCTAATCCCTTTGAAGGGAAAGGTTCAAGTTCAGATGCAGAGACTTGGCTTATTTCCTTAGAGAGATGTTTTTCTATGCACCCCTTTAGTAGCAATACTAAGGCCAGATATGCGATTATGTAGCTCTCTCACTTTGTGACCTAGTTTGGTAGAAGATTGAGGAGAAGTTGGGGCTCCGCATGGATATTGTCACTTGGGAGTTGTTCCTTGAGAAATTCAGGGAGCAATTCCTATCAGATTAGTGGAGGCAACAATGGGAAGATGAATTCCATAATCTGTGTCAGTTGACTATGTAAATAGAGGAGTATGATCATAGTTTCTTCGAGCTCAAGCAATATGTCGGGCTTGGGCAGGGTTCAGCCCTCATGATTCAACACTTTATTAGGGGGCTTAATGCTCACATTGTTGGGGGAGTTAAGATCTTTGAGCCTACTACCCTTAGGGTTGTAGTCATCAAAGCTACCATTGGGGAGGAAAATCTATCTTTGGGTCATGGTGGTTAGTTGGGAGTTCAATCTAGTGGTCCCACTTCTGCTTCCAGAGGTAATTAGTCTTGAGGAGCTGGGAATTCTAGGGGTCCTACCTTTTTGAAAGGTAATCAGTCCCATCAGAAGGGGGGATCTATCTCTCCTAATTAGGATGATGGTTCTCAGTCTAAGAACTTTTGCAATAGCCAACGCTTCAGGCATGATCATTTTAGTCATCCTGCACAGAGTGCACAACAGAGTGTTAGTAGAGGGAGTTATCAGAAGTATAGTGTAACTTCAGTTAGAGGAGGTGGTAGTAGAGGAGGTTTTTTTTTCATGTGGACAGTTTGGTAACATTGCGGCCAACTGTAGCCAGTGTGCATCTCAGTTCTCAGGATAGAGGCCAGCAACTTCTAAGCCTATAGTTGGGAATGCTGGTGGATCGCATGGAGCGTATGCAACCTTTGATCACCATCTAGTTTTGTATCATGCTACCATGAGAGAGTCTGCGAATAGAGGACCAGCGGATGGGTTTCACATTCCTATGGCAGGGAATGATCCTCAGTGTTTGAATTAGAGAGCTAGAAAGGGTCCTATGGGGTCCGCAGGTTGAGTCTTTTGTGACTCATTAGGATGCGTTGCATTGAGAGATTCATATATCTATCCTTGTTGTAGGCTTCCAGGGGTAAGCCTATTTTTAGGGGGGATGTAATACCCACCCCTAGGTTGCTTTCAATTTCTAGTGTCGTACTCTTTTAGGCTATTGTTTCAGTTGTTATGCCATATCCTTTTGGGTTATGTTGTTATGAGCATTTACTTTCAGTTAGATGGATTATGTATGGATTTATGATTCTATATCATGTGCTAGAAATAGATGATGTTTCATGATGACTATTGCTTTTGCATTGCATTGCATTATATGTATATGAGTACTTACCCCATACTTGCATGTGTATGGTTAGATTACATGTTTATGTATGTATGGCATGTTTGGTGTCGGAGAGGATGGAGACGTAGTTACTTGCATTTGCGAGATCCACGTGTTCGATCGATCCTTGTCATTGTTTTCTATGTTATATATTGGATGTACATGTGTGTGCTTGTTGTGACAGGTTTGCAGGTACATGGCATCGTCTTCCCTGAATTGGCAAGAGTGAGCGTGCCCATAATACATCTCAAATGGTAAAGAGGGGAGTTAGCAATCAGACCCAAAGCCGTAACCTAAACCTACTTTGTCCTACGATTGGACAAGAATCAGTTTGTCTACCCTAACCAAATTCATCCAAGGGATGCAAATTCGGGGATACCTCCTAGTTATTGTTTTTCAGTGTGTTATGTTTGAGTGCCATTATTTGATTACTAGGATTAATTAATTATATTCATGTTCATGTTTGTTGAAATTATTTAAATATTTAATGTAGGGTATTTAATTAATGTGATTAACTAAATACCTATGTTTAATTATTAAAATAGTTTAAAGTGCAATTTTAGAATATTAAATTTAAATTGAGTATTTAACTCAATTTTGAATTATTGAATTTAAATTGAATATTTAATCCAATTTTAAATGGATAAAAGCTCTATTGACTTTTGATTATATTTAATATATTTTTGTAATTAATAAACTTATATTTGTGATTTTTAGGAAAAGTGTTTTTTTAATTATTTAATGGAAAAGTTTGCACAAATAAAGAGATCCTTATTTTGATTTAATTATTATTTTAATTATGATTTTTTTCTCAAAAATGGGAAAAAGATGTGTGTGTGTGTGTGTGTGTGTGTGTGTGTGTGTGTGTGTTTCTTTGTTTTATTGAAAATTAGGGCTTGAATCTTTAAGAAGTCATTTTCTGTCATTTTAGAAGTTACACACAGGTTTTGGATACAAGTTTTGAGAACTCTTGAATTTCAGTGTCATTTTGTTGAAAAAGTTTTGCTTGAAGTTTTGGATTGGAATGAGAAATAAATCATTGCAGGTGGTTTTGCTTTCAAATTCAGCTGTAGAGATCGAATTGGAAAAGAATCGATACTTTCGGTTTCAAAATCTTCGATGCATATTTTCAGTGGTTGAGGTAGGGTTTGAATACCCACTTGTTTTATTATTGTTCTTGGAAAATCATGTCTTCATGTTTTGAATAACAAATACTTGTCGGATAGTTGTTTTGTAATTACTGTTTGTGCACAAAGGTTCTCAATAATTGTTTTGAATCATTTGGAAAACAAAGTAAATTAGGTTTTCATTGTAGACCCTAGAAAACTGAAAATGAAATGCATAGGTTTTGGTTGAAAGTTGAAAGTTTTACATCGAAATGGTTATGCTGGTTAAATTATAAAAATCCCATTTATTAAAGGAAATCGGCCTTCGTCTGAACCCTAGAATAAATAAAGAAAATGCATAGTCTTGCTATAGATTTTGCTTAGTAAAAAAAATTCCTATTATTTCCTTAAAATTTCATGAAATTAAATTAAAAGTTGTTTTGATACTTGCTGGTTTTAAAAAAAAAACACAGATTTAAAAAAAAAAAAAATCAAACTAGTCAAATTAAAAAAAAGGTGCATAAGTTATAAGCTATCTTTTTAGGAAAAAAAATTAAAATATATATATATATATATATATATATATATATATAACACAAAAAATAAAACAAAGGAAAAAATTTAAAAAAAAATAAAAGGCAGGGAAGCGGGGCCCTCAACCCCCACCACCCGTGCTATTGCAGTGGGCAGCACCGCCGACACGGTAGTACACTGTCGTGTACCGTAGTACACTGTCGACACGACAGTGCCAGCCGTTTGGTAGTGCCTGTCACCCGGCAGTGCCACTGCCTATGTCAACAGTCACTGTCGCTGGCAACGGACACGATAATCAGCACGACCTAGGAGTGGTGGGGTCGAGCGATCCCCCCATATTGTATATAAATTGTTTTTTTAATTATGTTTAAATTTTGTTATTTAGTTTAATTTATATTGAATTTAAATTTGTAAATTTTGTTTTTTAAGTTTGATTTAAATTTAAATAATAATACTTTTTTAATAATAATTTTTAATTTTTAATAATTAATTTTGTTAGTATTAATAGTTGATAATAGTATTAAATATGTTAATTACCGTTGATTTCTTTTTAAATTAATTTAAATAGGATTTTCTTTATAAATTTATTCTAGAGGATAATAGTATTTGTAATGTTTTAATTTGTGGAATATCTAATTGTAAATTTAGTGTCTATTGTATAGTTATCATTGAATTTTGATTATGGATATAATCTAGAGAATAGATTCTAGAATTCATTATTGAGTTAATTTTTTAACTGCTTATGTTAGTTACATTTGCGTCAGGCTATTATTAGGGACTATCTGTTTGGCGCGAGTGTTATCTGCGTGATTATGAGCTCATTTTCATTATGTTTATGGGTTCAAGATTTAGTTTTGCCTTAGAAAAGTCCAGAGGCTTTGGGATGTGTTTTATGTGGTGTGTTGATTATAATTCTGATTTGACTCTATTAACCCAACCTTTAACCTGGTTCAGTTGATGTTTGTGTGTACTTTGAGTTCTTTATATTTGATTGTTCCTGATATTGAGAGGAACTGGATTTCGGGGTTTTCTGTATATGTACCCTTCTTTGGTTCAGTATGTGTGATCAGTGAGCCTAGGGTAGGTTATCTAGATGTGTAGCAGGGGGTGGCTTGCAATAATGTGTTGGGGCCCACAAGTGGCTTCTAGGATCACTTATTGCAAGTTTCTTAATCCGGTGATAACTTTAAACACTTTAAGGGACTTAAAAATGAATTAATAAGATAAGGTGCCTCCCACATGCTTGAACACTTGTATAGGCTAAGATGGAGTGTTGAGAAGATGTTTGTCACCTTGCGAGGTGTGAGTCTGGCATAGTTAATGACTTCTTTTGTATGAGAATTCATTGATACCATATATGGTCACTTAAGTGTCGGGGTCCTGAGAGATTTCCAGGCTAAGACTTAAGGGTCAGACATATATGATGACACCTTCCTATACATAGTCTAGGTTTCCTACGTGTGTTAGTTGCCTCTGGTTTAGTGAGTCATACCTTATAGCTTGATTTGTATACTTTGAGTTAGTGATCTTTCAGGATACCCTTGCTTAGATGATCCTTTATTTTGGTTTGATATCCGAGTGGGGTCTGCTTGTTATCTCCTCAGCATGGTGGGGTAGACTGTTACAGTTCCACATGGATGGGTGGTAGTGATTATTTACCATTTTGAGATTCCACGTTCGTGTGCCAGTGCTAGATGTACCTTGGTTTGTGTGTACTTATCTTACTTTGATGGAGGTTTTGATCTTATCATTTATTTATCGTATCGCATGTGATACTTGATTTTGGACAACTATAATCTTATTGTATTAAGTGATTACCACATACCCTGCAACATGTGCCGAGGATGTAGATTTGATGTATACCTTATGGTATCAATTATAATCTTGTAATTATATCACTAATGTTAGTATGTAATCTATTTTTAATAATGAGAAACTTTTGTTATGGTTATCTCATTGAGTTTTGGTCTTACGTAATTATACGTCATGGAACCCTCGAGTTTTGTAATCTATGCTTGTATGTGTTCATGTGTGTAAATGGTAATTACTTCCTCTTTGATGTATATTTTGGTTTGTAAACTTTAAAAAAACTATTATGCAAACATAGTATCATATTTAGGTTAATTCCTCTTGGGTTCTCTGGCAGGGCGTTACAAAGAGTTAGACAATTTAAACTTCCACCTAGTTTTCTATACAAAGTAGCATCAACTAAAGGAGTTTTCATATCAAGCATTGACTTAGTTCCTAATTCATATGGAATGGAAACATGATCAACATCATTCATCTTAAATTTTTCTAAAAGATCGTGATCATATTTACTTTGAGATATAAAAATACCCTTATGGGTTTTCCAAATCCATATTCCTAAGAAATAATGTAAAATCTCTAAATCAGTCATTCAAAATTTTTGATTAAGTTGAAACTTAATATAAAAAATTAAAGAATTTGAACTTGAACTAAGAACCAGATCATCTACATATAAAATGATAATAACAATGTCATCTTCACTATGTTTAATGTATAGAATAGGATCATTTTTACTTCTGATGAAACCTTTAGAAATAAAGAAACCTTTGATCTTGGAATACCATTCCCTTGGAGTTTGTTTTAATCCATAGATAGATTTCTTTAACTTTCAAACTAAATGTTCATTACCTTCTTTAATAAAACTATGAGGTTGAGCCATATAAATGTCCTCATGTAAGTCAGCATTTTTTAACATCCATTTTGTGGATAGGCCAATTCATTTTAGAAGCTAAAGAAAGAACAAGTTTAATAGTAGGCATTTTAGCAACAAGAGAAAATGTCTCAATATAATCTAAACCTTCAATTTGAGAAAAAAACTCTAGCAAATAGTCTATCTTTGAACTTACTAATTTCATTATTGGAATTTAATTTTGTTTTGTATAACCATTTGCATGAAACCGAATTCTTACCATGAGGTACTAAATCCCGAGTGTTATTAGAAATTAAAGTAGCATATTCTTTATTCATAGCTTGTTGTCAATGAGGTTGTATGTTAGCTTGTTCAAATGATTTAGGAACATTAGTATGCATAATAGAATACATCAAAGAATAATTTCAATAATTAAATCTCCTAGGTTTAAGTCCACCCATTCTAGATATGTAATCATCATTTCATAAAGTAAATTTTTAAACCAAATGGGTTGTCTCTTAGAAGTAATAGACTCATCACTAGAAGAATAATCATTAGGAGTAAAACTAGTATTATCATCATAATTGTCACTAGAAGGAAGAGAAATAGATGCATTAGAAGTAGGGTTTAGAGAAGGAGGTTGGTCCTCTGCAACCACAACTTTCCACTAAATTCAGCATCTTGCACATTAGAACAATCATGTACTCCATTTTCTGCAATACAAACATCTCTATCAACTTGAACTTTGTTAGTAGTAGGATTATACAATCTATATCCTTTAGTTTGTTCATCATACCCAAAAAATATATAAGGAGAAGATGTAGTATCTAATTTTTCTTTGTTTGGTTTAGGTGTATGAACATAAGCAAATGAACCAAAAACTCTTAAATTTTCTAAATTGGGCTTCCTACCAGACCAAGCTTCTTTAGGATTTTTATCTTTGAAACCTTTATTAGGAGGCTTATTAATGAGATATGTAGCACAAGCCATTTCTTCATCCCAAAACTTATAATCCATATTTTTAGAATGCAACAAACATCTAGCCATTTCAACAGTACTTCTATGCTTCCTTTCTGCCACACCATTTTGTTATGGTGTATAAGGAATGGTAATCTCATTGTTTTATACCAAAATATTTCAAGTGTGAATGAAAATAATTATTAAAATATTCCTTTCCATTTTCAGTTTTAAGAATTTTAATCTAAAAAATAGATTGTCTTTCAACAAACATACAAAATTCAGCAGATATATCAAGAACTTGATCTTTACTATGCAAGAAATAGATCCAAGTACTTCTAGAAAAATCATCAACAAAATTAAGTGCATACCTTGATCCTTCAATGGCATTATTCTCCATGGGTCCCAAAAGGTCACTATGAATGAGTTGCAACTTATGATGTGCCCTCCAAGATTGACCATGTGGAAAGGTTTCCCTATGCATCTTTTTTTATAAGTAAAAGACCTTAGCCAATTAATGTTTTATTCATATGTAACCTATTTACACCCGACTCACTAGGGGCACTGCTAGGAAAGAGTCAGGTCGAGAAAACCTCTAGCTCGTCCCTGAAAAATGAAAATTTAAAAAATCCTCCCATTTATACAATATGAGGTAATGATAAGGAATTGGACAAACACATTTACAAATTAGTGCTAAAATCATTACAAGGTATTTTTCAGTTTGAATGATTTTTGTGGCCTTTCTCCCCCCTTTTACTAAGGAGTAACAATAAATTTAAAAGTAATTTCCTTATCACCTTTAAAACTTTAATATCTTATGAAACAATTATTGAACATGTTTATCCTTTATTTTCCTTTCATGGATGAGAAGCATATAAAGTGGCCTTATCCTGATTACTTCCTTGTCTCAGTATTTCCACAATCTAACCTTGAGTCTCTGAAAAAACACAACAACTTCACAAGCGCTTGCAATTTATGTTAGTGTGAATTAGGCAAACTCAATATTAATGCTTATGATCCATCCTTATGATCTAATAACCTCTTATCATTCTGTTTAAACTTATTTTTTTGGTACAATTTTAGGCGCATTATCCTCTTTCAAAGATATGGAGTATTAAAACTATAACTATTCAACTCAGCCATGATGATAATTTCTCATACCAAACCCCTCTAACTACACATTTTAATCTAAAAGATTGTAAGCCATCTGATAATCATGGTTAGTAGCTAGGAAATCATAATCTACTTCTATAAAATATTCTGGCATAATGTTATACATTAACCAATGAAGAAAATTGTAAAAAATGCTTGCCCATAGTAATATCTAATTCACTGGCATTAGGAGTTGTATAAATGTTAGTAAGAGATCTAGCACCACCCTATTAGGTAAGATGTAAAATATAACAAACAAACCAGGCCCATTATCCATAGTAAACAAAGACTCCACTTATCTGAAGCCATCTTCTCATTTGTTTCCTTTTATGCAATATCAAATGTAAGAAGTACCAAAAATGAGATCTTCGTTTCAAAATATAAATACATATCTATGTACCCTAATCAATTGATATAAAATTGATGTAGATATATGAACTATTCATCCATATATGAATAAACAAGTTGTTCCTTTGATAATTTAATGGGCTCTAGACATTAGTTAGTAAGCCCTCAATCATAGCTTATATTAATCAGTTAAAGATCCATTCTGAAAAATGCATCCAATGGACTCAAGAAAAGTGTAGTATAATGTTATCTTTCTAGAATGGTCATCACAGATTGAGAAATAAAATTAAATACAATAGCAACCGGGAGAAAATACTCCCAAGAAAAAAAAACTCAAAGAAAAGAATCAGAATTAGAAAATATACTCTAATATAAAAACTCAGAATATATATATATATATATATATATATA
>MU225461.1:104171-119008 GCA_018584345.1 Thuja plicata
TTTTTGAACTGAAGAGGTGGGTGAAGTTACCCATGTGGACTGGAGAGATGGGTGGAGTAACCCATGTGATGTAATTGGAGTTATCTCTTTGAAGATAAATGAGTATTTAATTCATTTATTTAATAAAAAAAAAATCTATTCCCATAAAAGAAAAATCCACTAAGTAGGAATAAAATTAAATATTTCTTACTCCAACATTAAATTTATTTAAGCATAAAATAGTTGCAATAAAATTTCCATTCCTTAAACTAATAGTTTTTAAAGTTACCATAGAAAAAAAATATTAACCATTTAAATCTGAGAGTAATGAAAGGAAACTTATAAAAAAAGAGAATAAAGATAAGGAATTGAAAATAAATACACCCCCACAAAAAAAGAAAATCCACTAAAGTAAGAAATATAATATTATTAAACTAACATATCCCACTTACATTGGTGAATCCCTAACCCTAATTCAAAATTAGGGTTAAGGTTCCAAATAAGAGTGTCAAGAAATGGATTTACTACTTTGTTTTTCCCTCTTTCTTTTCTAAAACAGTGACCTAACCCTATGATTTGTTTTGTTTTATCTTTTCTTGTTTACATCTGCAGGTATGAAGGTTGTAGCAATGGAGATGGAGTTTGTGAGAGAAAATATACATACATTTAAATGTATATACACTCAAGGGTGTGTATATACATTTTTTTACATGTATTCTTTGCTGCAAATGCAAAGCTACAACTACGACTATATGATTGTTTTCTTGTTGTTTTACCTATGTAGGTTGTTATTCTATTTTCTTTTAGTCTCATTTTTAAAGGAAAATAAGAGTTTTTAGATCCATTTATTTATTTATTGTTATTTTATATCATATATAATATATACATAGCAATAGTAGATTTAGATTCACAGCAAATCTCTGGTTTTAGATATGTGATTTAATATATAAATAGATATATATTTATTTGTACAGATTTGTTTTAATAGACCTATGTATGCTTGAAAGAGATATAATAATCTTTTTATTTTTAGATTATATATATATATATATATATATATATAGGAGATATATAATATGCATAACATTAAAATATCCTTTCTCTGTTGTAGTATACACAGCAGCCCTAAAAAAAAACATTTTCAGTTCTCTAATCTGTTTATTTAACTTTTATTTTATTTATTACTTTTATTTATATCCATAATGTACATGTTTTGTTACACGAATTTGCAGAACTCAAAAACATAGATGTCATAAAAATAAAGATTGAAGAATATTTTAGATTTAGATATATATTTATTATATATATATATACAGGCTGCTGTATATTTATAATAACATATAAAATGATTCTTCCTTCTATAGATTTTAAGTTTTGGGAAAAATAGATTTATTTCCATTCTATCTCCAATCTATATTTTCATTAAATCAAATTTTATTTCCAAATATGTTTTTGCTCAAATGGGTTATCTTGTTCAATTTCAAATCTAACTTCAAATTATAACAAAACTTTTTCTGTACAAAATGCATTAAGAAATTTCAGCTCTATATTACTTATGGATGCTTCTCTATAGCTTATATAAACTAATAATAAGAAAACAATAGAGGAAACATAAACCCAGAAAGTTTACAAAAGATAATACATTCTTTCTAAACTAATCTTTAGAATAAGTACTTAATTTAACAGAGGTGTTTCCTTTATGTTTGCTTTAAACACATTAAAATTCTACATGCAAAATCTAAATCTATGCTTTTCTGTGCATTTTGTAAGTTTATATAAACAGAAAATTAAAAAGGTCAACTTAATAATAACTAATACTTTTCAGAGTTGGAAAACATTTTTCTTAGAAACATAACATTTCCCTTAAGTACACAAGCACATAAAATGATCTATTAATATAACACAAAACTTATGCATCTTTATTTCAAGTTTGAAAAGCAATTTTTCTCATAAAGATAAGTAATCTCCTTACTTTTAAGGAATATATAAAACTAAGCTCACACATAATACATAGAGGTTTATTTATGAATTTCATTTATATCTAATATCTCATCTAAAAATAAATAAATTATACGTTGTCTTCTTTTCTCCTTCTACAATATCCAACAACTATTATAAAATTTCCTACATGATTTAAGAAGAATTTTTAGAAGCTTATTTATTACAAGATTTAGCCCTATGGCTTGAGATGGAACTCAAAATCACATAACATACTAAAGATACAACCATCTTCTTCTCTGAGCATACCCTCCCAAGAAAATAGACAACTACAAATATGCAAACAACAAGATTATGGAACAGACCATGGGAGCTCACCTCTCATCCTAGGTCTCTATGAGACCACCCCCGAGCTAGGAAAAATAAGAAGAGGCTGGGAGACATACAAGAAAAAACACCACACCTAAAAAAACACAAAAATAACACATAACTCCCTCCCAAGTTCATTCACAAAATGAGTCATTATGGACTCAAAATAGAGGTGAACGTGGGACAGCCACGGAGGAGATATCCAAAAATAGAATTACCTCAAAATATGCACAAATATTCCCATGCCTTCCAAAGGCTACTACCACATCCAAAGATATCATAAAACACATCCATACCCTTATCACCCCCATGAAACTTTCTAAGTTTTTATGGCACATGGAGCCCATAACATCCATGCTACATCCCTCTTCTTCCCAAGAAGAGACTCTACACTACCATGGTTTTCCAACTAAGCCCTTCACCCACAATGACTCTCCTCCCTCCCAAGGGTGAGATATGTCATTCACTCCCATAAACAACACAACACAAACAACATTGAAAGAAAGAAGAAAATATACAAAAGCAAATCCTCTCAACACAAACATAATATCACAAATCAACATTTCACAACATGAAAATTTGAATAACTAAATTTTAGCAAGATTGAAACAAGAATTATAATTTAAAAATCCTCTTAAAATTTAGGTTCACCAGCCTTAATCCTAGCAATATGATGTGGTTGAGATGATCGCTTTCCTCTTATCTCTCTTCCTTTGGATTTTCTCTAGTATTTCCTCCAAGCACATTCTACAAGTCTCCAAAAATGGAGAGTGGGCAATCAACCCCAACTCTCCTCTCTCTTTCCCCTAAAAGGATCTCTCTCCCACTCCATGCCTTTCCCTTCAATCAAACTAGAGGCATGTGTCCTCCCTTCTAACATATGTCAACTTCATGCAAGGAGGGAACTCCACTATCTTGGAGAAGGTGAGGGTCTTTTTCCCCTTCTCCCAATTTTTTCCACTATCCTAGAAGGGCAATTAAGAAGGCCTAGAAAAGAGGTTTTGGCACTCAAAATAGTGAAAAACAACCCCTAACCCAAATTACTACATAAAAATTAGTTAATCTTAACTCTAACTACCTCAAAGGACTCAATTTAACCCTTCAAAAACCCCTTTTTACTTTGCATTCGAAATTCAAGAATGGTACTCATGACTTGGGTTATCAAGGCAACTTACCTCACATGGTAATACTTCAACTAACCTAGGGTATAACTCCACTTAAAACCAAATCCACATAGGCATGCCATGTCACAACACGTGTCAATTGACACTACATAAGCACCTCACATTTACACCATGGCATGATTAAAAAAGAACTATAAAAATAAAAAGGAAATAAATTTACAACTATGCAATACCACATTTACAGTATTTATAACATTTACAAATTAGGTTATTGCCCCTTTAGGGCTAACCTTGGCTTCACACGGATATTCATAATTTAGCCCAATCATGTTTCCCCAATTGACACCATGGTTATTCCTCCTGCACACTCGAACAAGCATCAATAGTCCAAGAACAAAAAACACATATTTATGTCATATCACATTATAATATATTCATTTAACCAAAATTTATACATCTCTATTCAGAACTAGATCAATCATAATATTTAACTAATAATTCTCATTACCATGTAAATCACTTATCTAACCTACCAATATGAAGCATTTGAATAATTTAAGCCAAATTTCATATTTACACGTTATAAGATCATATTGCAATATCGAATAAAAATGGAAATAGTTAAATCATGCTAACAAGGATTGAGAATCATATATGTAAATACATCCAAGCATCATCAAAATAGAGTCATCATATGATATCTATATTATAAAAGATCCAAAATGAAAAGTATAAAAAATAATGTATCATCTGGATAAATATGATATAACAGGATCAGATCTGAAAAGGATGGATCAGGGTAGGACCTCACATCTTTTTAGAGTCAAGTGCAAGATATTGGGGAAGTGTGAAAAGTTATCATTGATTAAGGGTCCCCAGATAATTTTATATTTGAGGAGGTAGTAGAGAAGTTAAAACTCACCAAGATTCCACATGTGTGTCCCTATAAGGTTACTTGGTTAAACAAGGGGAAAAAAATCTTGGTAAATGAGAAAGTGTGGGTAAAATTCACCTTTGGAAAGTATCAAGATAAGATACTTTGTGATGTGTTGCCAATGGATGCATGCCATCTGTTGCTTGGCAGACTATGGCAGTATGATAGGGAAGTAGTCCATAATGGGAAAGAGAATAAGTACTCCTCCAAGAAGAATGGGGTAACTTTCAAAATTTAGTCTTTGATAGAGGAAGACATAGTGGAGAAGACATAAACCAATAGATTATTGATGAGTGGGAAGGAATTCCTAAGGGACATGAAAGAGGAAGGAGTTGGCTATGAAATCATGTTGAAGCCAAAGAAGGAGGAGACTCATAAGCAAGCACCTATGCTAAAAGAAGTGAAACAATTGTTGGATCAGTTCAAGGAAATACTACGTGAGGGTACACCAGGTAGACTAACACCAAAGAGGGAGATAATTCATCAGATTGACTTTGTACCAGGAGCATCTTTGCCAAACAAGGCTGCATATAAAATGGCACCAAAGCAAAACAAGAAGATAGTCAGGCAAGTACAAGAACTTTTAGACCAAGGGCTGATCAGAAAGAGCATAAGCCCATGTGATGTCCCAGTGGTGTTGGCTCCTAAAAAGGGAGGTAAGTGGAGGATGTGTACCGATTATAGGGAAATTAATAGGATAACTATTAGGTATAGATTTCCTATTCCTAGGATAGAAGATTTAATGGATTGTTTGGGGGGTGCTAAGTACTTCTCTAAAATTGATTTGAAAAGTGGTTACTACCAAATTAGGATAAAAGAAGGTGATGAGTAGAAGTCGGCCTTTAAGACTACATAGGTGTTATATGAATGGTTAGTTATGCCCTTTGGGCTTACAAATGCACCTAGTACCTTTATGAGGGTGATGAATGAAGTCTTAAAAGACTACATAGGTGTATTTTTAGTTGTCTATCTAGATGACATCCTCATTTTTAGAAAGACAAAGGAGGATCATATGAAACACTTGGAGTTAGTGTTGAAGAGGGTTCAGGAAGAAAATCTCACCATCAATCTTGAAAAGAGTGAGTTCATGAAGGAAGAACTAGTCTACCTAGGATTTGTAGTTTCCCAAGGTGACTTGAAGATGGATAAGGACAAAGTAGAGGCCATATTGAACTGGCCTACTCCTAAGACTAGGACTGAAGTTAGGAGCTTCCATGGGTTAGCCCAATTCTATAGGAAGTTTATTAGAAGATTAAGTGAAATATGTGCTCCAGTTCTAGAGACAATTAAAAGAGGGTTGAAAACCAAATTTGTATGGACCAAGGAAGCTAATGATGGGTTTGAGAGGTTGAAGAGAGAAGTAGCCACTCAACCTATATTGTTGTTACCAATTTTTGAAAAACCTTTCATAGTAGAGTGTGATGCAAGTAGCATAGTAGTGGGGGCTATCTTAAGCCAAGAAGGAAGGCCAATGACATTCTTCAATGAGATATTGAATGAGGCAAAGTCTAGGTACTCTTCCTATGACTTGGAGCTATATGCTCTTGTACAAGCCCTAAAGAAATGGAGGCATTATTTATTTCCTAAGGAGTTTGTTGTCTTTACATATAACCAAGCATTGAGTTATATCAATACTCAAGACAAACTTAGTTTAAGACACATCAAATGGATGGAGTTTTTGCAGTCATACACCTTCACTATTAAGCATAAGAAGGGGGTAAAAAATAAAGTTGCAGATGCCCTTAGTAGAAGGATGCTTACCATACAAGAGATTTAGTTGCACAGTACAGGGGTTGAAGGGTTCAAGGACCTTTATGAGGGATATGTAGACTTCTTAGTGATCTATAAGGTGTGCAAAGAGTTTGAGAATCACTTTCACAGTGAGTATGCAGACTACACTCTTCAAAATGGATTGTTGTTCAAGGGGAAACAATTATGTGTTCCAAGGGGATCCATGAGGGAGAACGTCATCCAAGAAAAGCATAATGGGAGTTTAAGTGGACACTTTGGATTGAAAAGTTTAAGTGGACACTTTGGATTGAAAAAGACTATGGATCTAGTGGAGAGATTCTATTGGTGGCCAAAAATGCAGAGAGATATAAGGAGATATGTGGAGTAGTGTAGAGTGTGTCAAAAAGAAAAAGGAACTTCATCAAATGCAGGCTTATATCAGCCATTGCCCATCCCAAGTAGACCATGGGATTGCATAAGTATGGATTTTATTGTGGGACTACCTAGGACACCTACTGGTTTAGACAATGTGTTTGTGGTAGTGGACAGATTTAGAAAAATGAGCCTTTTTGTCCCATGCAAGACAACACATGATGTTAGCCATATTTCCCATTTGTTCTTTAAAGAGGTAGTGAGGATACATGGCTTGCCAACAAGCATAGTTGCAGACAGAGATGTGAATTTTATGGGACATTTCTGGAAGACACTTTGGAGAAGGCTAGGAACCAACTTGTCACATAGCTCAACTTATCATCCTCAAACAGATGGCTAGACAGAGGTGATCAATAGGGTACTTGATAATTTTTTGAGATGTTTGACAAAAGAATATGGACAAATTTGGGAGAAATTTATTCCTCAAGAAGAATTTGCCTACAATGATAGCACAAATCGGACCATAGGTAAGAGCCTATTTGAGATTTTTTATGGGTTACACCTAAGGGGTGTACTTGAGTTGATATATCTACAAGGTTATGAAGGCATTAGTGGTCATGCTGATGATTTATCTCAGTCAATGAGAGAGGTACATGAATAGGTTAGAAAGACATTAATGGAGGCCAATCAGAAGTTGAAAGCCAAGAGAGATGAGGGAAGAAGAGATCTGAAATTTGAAGTAGGTGATATAGTAATGGTGTTTTTGAACAAGGCTAGAATATAGAAGGGGATACATAGTAAGCTACAGATGAAAAAGGATTGGGCCTTGCAAGGTGTTTCCCAAGTATGGACCCAATGCCTATAAGGTGGAACTACCCAAGGAGATGTCAATTTCTCCAATCTTCAATGTGAAAGATTTGATAAAGTATAAAGGGCCAGAAATGGATGAAGTACAATATAGTACTAAGGTGAGCAAGGATGTGGGGGAGTTCAAGACTCTGGATCAGATCAAACCACAAGCTGAAAGGATACAGGATTCAAGAGTGAAAAAGAAGACCATGCATAAGATCTATATGGAGCATCTAGTGAAGTGGAGGCAGCAACCAGAGTTAGAAGCTACTTGGATAGCTGAGAGTGACTTCAAGAAACATGGAATTAGTGAGGATTTCCTAACACCATAGGTACCCTAACTTGTTTGAACTACAAGGGAGAATGGTGCAGGAGCACCCTAAGGTCTTGGATAGATCTTTTTGCCATTTTGGCTTGTAGGTTGGTTTGGCCAACCATTAGTTAATAAGGACTATGTTATAAATTCCCAAGTGTGTCTAAGGTGTGACTAGGGTTAGTAGTGATTAGGGTTTAGTAGTTGTTGAGGTCAAGTTGCATCTAGGGGTCTATATCCTTAGAAGTCAACCAAAAGGTAAAAGGGTTGAAAAAAAATCCAACATGGAGTGGCATTCATGGTTTTGATGTTTTTGAGTGTTGTAAGGTCATATGATAAGTTTTAGGACCATTTTGGGGCATTGGAAGTGATAAAACGTCATTTTGGCAAAAGATGTTAAAGTTGTCATGACAACTTTTGCAACTTTGCAAAGTTGTCATGACAACATTTCCTAATTTTTCAGAAAGGGATTTAATGGTGCCCAAAACCCAACATGAGGTTCTAGACATGTGAGGATAAGGTATATAAGTTGGATAAAACCCTAATCCAAGGGTTAGTTATCATTTTGTACAGATTGTGTGTGAGGAAGGAAGGATTTAGACTGTATTTTCATGACAGTGCTAGGATCCAGTTGTTTAATGGATTGAAATTCATTAATTAATGAATTGATAAATTTTATTTTGGAATATAATTACTTCTTGTAACATTTAATTGATCATTTTGTGTGACTGGTGAAGGTTTTGTAAATTCTTTTATTCTGAATGTTTCGCTGTCTGGTTCCGAGGAAACTATGTAAATATGCCTCCCTCTTGAATTCCCATGGTCAAACTCCTATGGAATCTTGGATTCAAGTAGGGGACTCCATTTACATTGTGTATATAGGTTGTGGAGTCATTTTATGCAGGGGAAGTAGTTTTAGCATCAAGCCCTAGGCGAGTGCAAGTGCATTCTGGTTAGGTGCTTGAATGGAGCAGTAGCATGAAAGCTTTCTCAGTGGATTGGTTGAAGCCATTAAATGGTGGGGGCATGTAGAGAGGAGAGTACTTGTTAGTTTTATTCAAGGATAAGTTTAGGGGAGTTGTGTAAGGCAACCAAAATGAGCCAAGAAACCAGACTGTGTACATGCTCCCTAAAACCCATGAAAATAGGGGTTTCTTAGAAAACTAGTGTACAGATAGAGAGGGAAATTGAGACATTGAAAATCCTAGATTAGAGGAAAACCACACAAGGAATTTTTAATTAGTTCCCAAGGGTGTTAAGGGATTTTAGGAGAAAATCTACTTTTTCAGTGAATAGGAGGGCTAATTAGGCCTTAAGAACTAGAAATCTTGAACCCGATTGGAACTAGGGTGAAAGATCCCCAAGTTTGGATCTAGGGGAGTTGAAAGAGACCTAAAAAAGGGCAGGAATACAATCCCAAATAAGATAAGATAGATGGGAGAGTAGATGACCAAGACAAGCCATGGATGTGAAGAGTTATGGAGAAGGACCTAGCGTGGATTTGAACTTGTTGGAGAGCTCCTAGTGAGTTGGATGATCATATATGAATCCTCTAGTTGGGGTGGTGATAGGAACCCTAAGGAGACCAATAGAAGGTCTAGTAGAGAGAAAGAAATCTCTAGGAGTGGGAGCTCCCCATCACATTAGTCCCTTATCTAAGGAGGTTGACTATGAAAGGGTTGCATTTACACTCACCTCTTTCCATAAAAAAAGTTGTGTGGCTCAATCTTACCTAGAGAAGAAACCCAAAAATGGTGCCACTTCTAGCCAATAAGGTGGGTTATCAAAAATTTCATAGAATATAAAGATGATGCATACAATTTGTCAAGCTTTTGTAAAAAATTAAAAATTGTGGTTAATTATTTTTGGAATAATATTCCCTACCCTCTTATGGCCCTTTGCAAGAGAAAGTATTATATCTTTTGTTAGTTGTTCAAGTGTTAAGAAGAGAGGAAAATCCCTATATATTTTATGAGTTGGTTGGCTTTACTTATGAATTTGTTTCTAGAGTTCTTTCAGGTAGTCTTAGTTGTAGAGGTCAATTTTAGACTTTATTCTGATGGTAAAGGAAAGGAAGCATTATGCATCTTTGTGGACTAAGGAAGTTTTTTGATGCTCCTCTCAAAGGAGGAAGAATGTGACTAGGATAAATTAGAAATTTTGGAGATGCTTTCTTTATTAGAGACTTTGGAAGGTATCTCAAATTATGCTAGGGTAATAAATGATAAAATGTCACAAAACAACAAGAAGAAAAGAGGGAACAAAATAAATCTAGAAAATCTAAGGGAATCCTCTTTGGAAGACACCTGAGTGAATTCCTAGAAGATGATGTGCATTCTTATCTATGTCTCACAATTAAGGGTGAGGGAACCTATTTATTAAATGGACACCTTTCCAATATTAAAATTAATTATACTGCAATAAAAGTAAGTGTGAGAACCCTTGTTAAGTCTGCCTTGTTTTTTCAAATTTAGATGTTTGACATTTTGTCAAAGACTTGGAGTACACTTGGTTATGAATGGTTTTGAATATTATCATCTATATAATTTGTTTAATTCTTTTATAATATTTTTCCCTTCATATAATTTATCTTGAATTTCTTATAACCAAGGAGACATTATGACAAACAATTTTCAATCATACCATATGAATGAATATCTAAAGTTTAAACATTATGCACTATTGTTTACAACTCAGAAAATTAGAATGATTAAAATATAATGCTCTGGCCTTAGTGAATGACATAAATATGTTATAATAATTTATAACAAATGAGAGGGGGAGGAGGGTGAATCAGTTACCCAAGGTCCAAATGTACCAATTGAACATTCAAATACTTCAACCAACTCAGATCCACTCAGTCTCTATACCATATGATCAACAATATAAAATTGCAGTCTACTGTCCTACTGTAATCAATTTGCAGAATATAAAAATCTTAATAGTACAACACATCAAATAAAATTCACACAAATATGAAACCAAGATTTAACATGGAAACCCAATATGGGTAAAACCACCAGTAACATGCTACCAATTTTTCACTCTTCTGAAGTGAGCTTGGTGAAAAGCCAACCCTGTTAAAGGTTACAATACACACTATTAAATGTGACTCGGTTAAAGGATTTAATCACTCTATTAGAAGTGACCCTTGTTATAGGGCTTAGACCATTCCATTAGAATGTCACCTTGATTCAAGGATTTAACAATATGACTATTAGGTCAACCTTGTTTAAAAGGATTTTGCAACTGATACAATGGTTAGAAAGTAACAAAAAATTGTGATATGAAACATACAACTCACTTTGAAAATATGGATCCAATTATAGCTCAAATGCTATTTCAATAATTGGCCTTCATTGTCATCTCTATCACTCTAATCTTCTTGGAAATCCTTCAAGCAATCACCACAGTGCAGTCCTGTACTGCTCTTTTCAACCTTCTCTTCCTTCTGCTTAGATTTAGCCAATCAACTAAATTAACCACATACCACACACACATAACCTACAATTATGTTAAACTTATACCTCTCTGATAAGGTATCTCTATCTATTTTTTCTTAATCATCACCGTAGATCTTAGGTTTAGGTCAGATCTAATGAATCCTTCCATCATTTCATTTCCATCTACATTATAGAATACATCCCAGAACTCCTTCTTGAATCCATACATAAAATGGTTAAACATATATTAAATTCTCATTTAATTATCCATAACAATCATCCTTATCTTAAATACACTTCACATATCCCAAGAAAATCAACTATGTCAGCTGGAATCTCAAATCTTTCTCAAACTATCATAATACTGACGCTCGGTCAATACTATGTTCTGCCACTCAGTCATCTCTATGTAACTCAGTAATTCTCTGACACTCGACACATGCTAGTGCTCGATCGACACTAAAATTTGTTTGGCATATACTAGTGCTCAGTTGACACTCTCATCACTCGGCATTACTCGACACATACTTAAGTTCTGTAATCTTCTGCTCTATAACTTGGTCAAGACTAAACTTGTAGTCATCCAAACTTCACTTTGACTTAAGATAAACAACTATTACCTTGTCAAGGTGCAATCTCATCAAGTACCCATTGCAGTTTTACATTACTCAACCATTCACCAAGTCTTCTTGTTATCTCTCCTTTTCAAATCTTCTTCATCAATCAATTGATATGGCACTTTACAAGATAGCAACTGTCTTACCAGCCAAGGGTTTAAATTAATGGAAATATAACAATTATTTCAATTATAGTTTCCAACAAAATAAAGGTCTTAGAAATTGTAAAAATTGAAGCAATAATTTTAAGTAGAAATACCTTCTTGATATATAGGGAGTGTTGTCTTAGCTAGGGATTTTGTGTGAGTAGGAACGTGTTTTATTTTACAGAGGTTCCCTAAAATTTATTATATCTATGAAGGCTAAGATTGTTGGAATGTCCCGAATGTGAGTTCTTTCCAAGCGTAATATTTCAAATAAGTATTGAACTAATTATTATTCAAATATATTCACAATTATAAATGAATGAGATAGAGTTAATTAAATTCTCTATAGATGTTATTTGTCCCTTTGTAATCTTATTCACAATATTCAATTTCAATGTATATATTAATAATGGAAATCTTAATGTGCTTAATTTATGGATAAGTATTTCTTGCATTTGTATCTGTATTATGGATACATTTTGTAATATTTAAACTTGGATAATAACATTAATAAATTTGAATCCATATTAAATTAACTCTAAAATATTAGATCTATCCAATTTTATACTCAAACAAAAGTAGTATTACAACTAAGGAAGTCAAAAAACTTCCCCCACTATTCTCTATGATGGAAGACTTCATATGATGGTGGATTTGGTGGATATGGAACTCATCTAAAAGGTGTCTCCCTTCTTTATAAATATGTTTATTAGCTCTTGCAAGGACAGATGGCTATTATTGGAGGATGCTAGGTTGAGCTATATTTCAATGAAGTTCTTAAGTTATTATTCTATCCATCCTAAAAAGTTTTTGTATATGTCTTTTCTTTCCATGAGTTATATGATATAGTGCTAACTATGGTCCTTTTTGAGAGGTACAAGAATGATAATTTTCATTTCATCCTTAAGAAGAGTCTTTTATCTAACTTGTGTAGCCTCTATCTTTTAAAATTATAACTATGGTATATAGCCTCCCCTTGGAAAAATAGATAAAGGATATATTGAAAGAATGGAAAGCTACCTGGGGGATGTGATATTTATATTTTGATACAAATATTGTGGCAAAATATCCCACTATCTTGACTAAGGTAAAGATTCTTATAAATTTGGATCTTTTCCTTCAAAAGAATGTGAATTTTCACTTCCATTAAATCCTTCTCTATGGAGGTTGACTATAGAAGGGTTACATTACACTCTCCTCTTTCCATAAAATAAGTTGAGTGGCTCAATATTACCTAGAGAAGAAACTAAAAAAAGGTGCTAGTTCTAGCCAATAAGGCGGGTTATCTAAAAGTTCATAGAGTCTAAAGATGATGCAAGCGATTTGTCAAGATTTTGTAAAAATTAAGAATTGTGATTAAATATTTTTGGAATAATCTTCCCTACCCTCTTATGACCCTTTGCAAGAGAAAGTAATATATCTTTTTTTAGTTTTTAAAGTGTTAAGAAGAGATGAAAATCCTCATCTATTTTATGAGTTGGTTGACCTTACTTATGGATATGTTTCTAGAGTTCTTTCAGTTAGTCTTAGATGTAGTGGTCAAATTTAGATTTTACTCTTAGGTAAAAACACAAATTTGTGTCGCACTTTAGGATAATGAGATGTTTCAACCGAAATTGGTTTCTGTTGGACATGGTTCAGCCGAAAAAATTCAGGTCAAACACTCATGGCGCCCAAGTGGAACCACATGACGTCGATGTGACAAGGTAGGTTCGGTCGAAACCAGACTGGCCAAACCAGTTCCTGATGAAAATCCATGAGTAAATATAAGTCAAATATGTTAGATCTATGAAGAATTGGTACACATATATATAAAAAGTTTCGGCCAAACCAGTTCTGATAAAAAATGCTTGTGTGGCATCCTACGTGGCAGCCAAATCAATAAATTTCTTAGAATTGTAGAACTTCTAACTTTTGCAACTGATTTATCCATCAAAAATAAACTTTATGAAGAAAGTAAAAATACCCTTTTGTAGAGCTCAAAGTTAATAATATGCTCATATAACTTTATTGTTCCTTGATTAGATCTAATATATCATAAGTACAAAATACTACAAGTAGGTATTTTAACATTCAAGAAGACGTTGATTCAGAAAAAAAAGTAAATTATATTAGAAAAAAATTAAAATTATATGGTTCACTAGAGGAGAGATTCCTCTTCGAGAATGTATAATTTATTTTTTGATTGGTATAGATTTGATAGGGAAAATAAGGTGGGAGATGAAAACTGTCAATTTTGGGTAAGTCAGATTTTTAATTGTTATAATCGAGAAATATACATCAAAAATGAAATCTTCTTTTTGCATTCACTGCCTATACATATCATCTAAAACATATTTTGAAATTATAGGAAAAAGGTTTATTTGCATATAGTTTTTTGGTGGGAGCTAGACCCCCTCATTCACAGTATTTTTCAGCAATAAAAAATGAGCATTAAAATTTTTAAAAAAATATCAATTATTATTCAAAAAAAATTTAAAAAATAATAGGCATAAACTTCATCCATTTTTACATATTTCATCAGTTTACATCATCTTCAAATTCCAAACAGAAATGTCACTTTTATGTTGTTGAAGTTGAACAATTTTGGTGTTGTTGACCTCTTCCTTTATAAAAGTGTGACGCAGGTTTGAACTTTTACCCTCTTATAGTAAAGGAAAAGAATAATTATGCATCTTTGTGGACTAATAAATTTGTTTGATTTTCCTCTTGAAGGAGGAATAATGTGACTTGGATCAACTAGCAATTTTGGAGATGCTTTCTATAGTATAGATCTGGGAAGGTATCTCAAATTATGCTAAGGTAATTGAAAGGAAAAATCAAGAGCAAGGAAATGAACAATAATCCAATAAAAGATCTGATAACCAAATAAAGATCTTTGACATTCTGAACAGAGGGAAGGGGAAGTTCCTTCCCAAGGACCAATGAGAGTCACATCCTGGAATGTTAGGGGCCTAAATGCCCCTAACAAACAAAGACTCGTTAAGAGTTATCTAAAAAACTTTGATTCGGAAATTATAAT
>MU225461.1:130241-176568 GCA_018584345.1 Thuja plicata
ATTACATAAGTGTAAATACATGTGTAACATCAATGACAATACACAATTGAATAATTGTCTTCAACAATCCCCCTCTTTGGCATTGATGGAAACACAACATGTCATAATACAAAGAATTGTAGAGCAATAGAAAAAATTCTTTAATGTCTTTACCCTCATTCTGATTCTCATCCAAAAATTCCCTCTTTCATCAAACTTTGTCTCTCGATAAGATTTCTCCCTCTGACATCAAACTTTCCCTCTTTCTGTTATGATCATTAATGAACTCCTCCTTAAGTAATTTCTTATGTATTATAGAAAACTCTCCCTCTTTGACAACAGATTCCAAAGACTCCATCTCCACAAATACTAAATATTAATATCAATAGTCAATACTATTTCTCTTTGAAGTTGTAATGTACCTAAATGTACTAATTCAAATGTAATGGGCTTTGATGTTCCTGCATCAACTAATAGATCTTCACTGTGGCTCAAGTTGATGCATCACTAAACTATATTTTAGTGAGCTTCAGTTAGGGGAAGCACCCCTAGCTTTCCTCTAAGATACAAAAATGCATCCTTAGGTAAAGGTTTGGTGAATATGTCTGCAACTTGTTCTTTAGTACTCACATATTCCAACCTTACTTCTTTATTATGTGCCAATTCCCTCAAGAAATGATACTTTATTTCTATATGCTTGGTTTTTGTGTATATCACTGTATTCTTTGAAATGTTAATGGCACTGGTGTTGTCATAGTAAATAATAATTGGTTCTTTCACTTCTTCCTTCATTCCTGACAACAACTGCTTGAACCATATGATGTTTGAACATTTCACTGCTACAACAACATATTCTGCCTCTACTGTAGAATGAGAGATACAATTCTGTTTCTTGCTAGTCCAAGACACTAACCTCTTTCCAAGAATGAAAGCTCCACCACTGGTGCTTTTTCTATCATCAACACTTCCAAACCAATCAACATTAGTGAATGTCTTCAAATCAAAGTTCCCACCTTTCTTATATGATAAACCATAGTCTTCAATACCCTTCAGATATCTCAAAGTTCTTTTGATTTCCATTAGGTGATTGTCTCTGGGATTAGTTGAAAATATTGCAACAATACCAACTTCTAATGCAATATCAGGTCTGGCGTGAACAACATATTTCAATTTTCCAATCATGGATCTATAGTTGGTTTTATCTACCTCCTTTGAATCATCATCTTTAGACAATTTTTGTGCAGTACACATGGGCATTCCAACAGGTTTGGAATCTTCCATTCTGAATTTCTTGAGTATCTCCTTGATATATTTTGATTGAGTAACGTAGATACCATCCTTCATTTGATGAACTTGTAATCCAACAAAGAATTTTATCTCACCAAACATAGACATCTCAAATTCTTTACTCATAGCTATAGAGAATGCTTTGCATAATTCATCATATCCAGTGAATAATATGTCATCAAAAAATATCTCTGCTAACAATATTTTGTTATGTGGTGCTTCTTTGATGTACAAGCTACTGTTAACATTGGTTCTCTAAAATCTAATATTTACTAGGTAACCATGCAGTCTTTCATACCAGGCTCTGGGCGCTTGCTTCAATCCATACAATGATTTGTGCAGCTTGCAAACCATATTCCTTCTACTAGGATCAAAAAATCCTTCAGGTTGCTCAATGTAGACTTCTTCTTCTAGGATTCCATTTAGAAATGCAGATTTTACATCCATTTGATACACTTTGTATCCTTTATGTGCAACATATGCCAGAAGAGTTCTAACTCCTTCAAGTCTTGCCATAGGAGAAAAAGTTTCTCCATAATCAATACCCTCTTCTTGAGCATATCCTTCACAAACTAGTCTGACCTTGTTTCTAGAAACTTCACCATTTTCATTCATCTTATTTCTAAAAAACCACTTGGTTCCAATCACATTCTTGTCCTTTTTCCTAGGCACAAGAGTCCAAGCTTTGTTCTTCTCAATCTACTCAATTTCTTCATTCATTGCCTCTATCCAACTTTCATCATTCAATGCATCTTTAACAATTCTAGGTTCAAATTCACTTAGTAAACATGTACCTTTGATTTTGTTCCTTGTCCTTATGCCTTCTGTCTAATCTCCAATTATTTTCTCAGGTGCATGATGCCTTCTAACATACTTAGAGACTACTGGATCCTTTAGTCTTGATTTTGGACTTGATCCACTAGGTCTATCATTCTCAAACATTCTTTCTTGTTCTTCTGTGTAATGCTCGGGTTCCACTATCTATGACTCAGGTTCCTCTGTCTATGACTCGGGTCCCTCTGTCTGAGACTGGGTTCCCTCTATATGTGACTCGGTCTCTTCTACCAATAGCTTGGATTGCATAGTCTGCAACTCAGGTTGTACAGTTTGTGTTAGTATATTCAATGGTTGATAGTTTTGTTGTCTAATCACCATTGCTTGAGTCATAGGCATAGCATCAGGTTCATGATACACAAAGTTACTGTAGTCTTCAAGCTCTTTACTGCTCTCCTCTTCACATATTTCTGCAAACTCATCAATCTTGACATATACACTTTCTATGACTTTATGAGTAGTAAGATTCATACATTTGTATGCTTTTCTTTTACATGAGTATCCTAGGAATATTCCTTCATCACTTTTTGCATCAAGTTTTCCATTTCTTGCTTCCTTCAAGATGTAAAATTTACTTCCAAATACTTTGAAATAATGAACATTAGGTTTATAGCCATACCATTATTCAAAATGTGTCTGTTCACTGCTTTTCTTTTGTTGAACTTGGTTCAAGGTGAACATTGTAGTGCTGATGGCCCCCTTCTAGTATTTGGCAGCAACACTCTTTTCAATAATTTGAGTTCTGGTACAATCCATAATGGATCTATTTCTTCTTTCTGCTATTCCATTTTTCTATGGTGTACCAGGGGTAGATACCCATATTTTGATTCCTCTTTCATTATAGAATTCATTGAACTCATTAGAAATGAATTCTCCTCCTCTGTTAGATCTTAGACATTTTAGTTTCTTTCTTGTTTCCTTTTCAACTCTTGCAAGATACCATTTGCACTTCTGAAAAGCTTCTAATTTTTCTCTGAGAAACGTGACAGTCATCATTCTAGAATGATCATCAACAAACAAAATAAAATACTTCTCTCTAGTATAGCTTATTGTTCCAATTGGTCCGCAAGGTCAGTATGTACCAATTCTAGGATTTCGTCTGTATTGTAATTCTTTCTCTTGAAACTTGTCTTTCTCATTTGACATTGTTTTCATATTGGTAACTCGGGTTTCTTCAAAATAGGAATACCTTTAACTCTCTTGTTCTTGCTTATGTTTACCAGATTATCAAAAATTATATGACACAACCTTTTATGCCATATCCAACTTTCTTCTACTTGTTCAATGAAGCATGAAATTTCAGTGAGATCAAGATAGAATAGATTACCTTTTGTTTTCCTGTCAGTTCCAACTAGGTTCCCTTTAGGAGATTGGCCTTACCATTCATGAATTCTACCTTGATACCAATGTTTTTTAGCTATGCTACACTGAGTAGATTTCTCCTTAGTCCTTCAACCCAATAAGCATTATCACATTTGATTCCTTCTGTCAGAGTAATGCAACCTTTTCCTTTCACATAGAAGGGTTCATCATTCCCAAAATTGACACTTCCACCATAATAGTGCTCAAGATGTTCAAATTTTCTCTTATCACTAGTCATGTGATGAGAACAACCACTATCAATTATCCATGTGTCATTTTTACTGATATTTGAGAAAAGTGTTGTCTTTTCATCTTCTTCATATGACTGATCCTTTATAGAAATATAAACCATTTCATCTTCTTCTTTATCACTATCAGAATCCTTAGCAATATAACAAGACTTCTTACCTTTGTCCTTTTAGCTCTTGTAGTTCTTGAAATATTTATTGCCTTTGTACTTTTTGAACTTTTTCTCATCTTTGTCTTCTTTGTTAGGAAACTTGGTAGCAATGTGACCAACCTCATTGCATGAGAAACAAATCAATGGCATTTTACCTTTGTATTTTCCTTTGGCATCTCTCCTTACAAGTAATGCTTAAATGATGTCTAGATATTCACCATTAGATTCATCATCACTATCACTTTCAATCTGAGTCCCTTTTGAGTATCTATCCTTCTTACCAAGGTTTAATTTAGCTTTGAATGCAGACTCAAGATTGCTAGAGCTAGGAGAATAATTGTTGAAGTTGTCCAGCTCAAAAGTTGTAAGCCTTCCAACTAACGTATCCAGAGTTATATACTTATTGCACCTCATCTCTTGAATAGATGAAACTCTAATAGAATAGATAGGAAGTAAAGTTATTAATACCTTGGTGACCATTGTTTTATCTTCAATTATTCCTCCTGTAGCTCTGATGGCACTAACAAATTTTCTTGATTCTTTCACTGTATCTTGTAATGTCTTCTCCTTCTTTCATGTTCATCTGATCAAATTATCCTCTGGGAATTTCTTCTTTGGCTCTCTTTACATTTGCATCTCCTCCACGAATTCCCTATAATTTCTTCCACATATCATAGGTTGTAGGGCAGTCCTTGACTTCATCAAATTCCGAGTAGCTGAGTGAAGAAGCTATATCAATCATCATTGTGTTATGAAGCTTCTGTTCCATCATCTGTTCCACAGTCATAGTTTTTGTTGGTTCCACATATTTTCTGTCCAAAAATTGCAAACCAACATCTCCAATAGTAGATAGATGTAGCTTCATCAATTATTTCCATGCAAGGAAGTTGTCTTTGTTTAGCTTTGGGATCTCCCTTCTATAAGACATCTCTGATCTTTAGCTTAGGCCTTGAAACCTTTTCTGAAAGCACTTGTAAATCTAATACCAATTGTTGGAAATGAGATAAGTAACTAAGAGGGGAGGGGTGAATCAGTTACTCCAAAACAAATCCCTTGTCCCTTAGATGTCTTAAACAATATAACACTATTACTCGGTTAATTAAGATATTCTTCTTTAACTCGGGTGTTAAAGCAATCTTTATGATATCCAATGCAATTATACTTCAATGATTAAGTGTAGAAAAATAAAGCATGAAACAAATAACATATACACATGTGACATCAAGATTTAATGTGGAAACTCAATATGGGAAAAACCACCAATGTAACTAGTTATTGTTTTTCAATCTTCTGAAGTGAGCTCTATTAGGAGCCAACCCTGCTAAAGGTTACAAAAACACACTGTTAGGTGTGACCCTGTTAGAGGATTTAAATCACCCTATGAGGAGTGGCCTTGTTAGAGGTATTTAGCACTTCAACATAGAAACTCTACCTTGTGAGAGGATTTACAAAAAGACTGTTAAGTCTACTGTGTTAAGATATTTGAGATTACTACTACAATTGTTAGAAAGTAACAATGAATTGACCTGTATATGTAAGCAACTATCTTTTCTAATTTAGTTCTATTTTCTGATTATAACTAGATCCTTGCTAATCAAATATTCTATTGTAGCTCCAAGTGTTCTATACTCAATAAGAATCCCTTTTGATTTTGCCTTCACTCTTCATATCACACAATTCCACACTTCTACTTATCTTTAACTTTTCACACACTCTTTTACGTTCAATCCAAACTTGACCTTTCATATATATGATAAGCCTTGTCAAGTCAGCTTGAATGTACTTCTAAATAAGTAATAAATCATAATTCATTCAGCCTCATATAACCAATTAATTATAGAATGTAAACCACTATTAGTCGGCTGACACTGAATAATCAACTCGGTTAACACTGAGCTTCTTTAATGCCTGACCATGACTGAATTTCCTGAGTGACTTGGTCAATACTGAACATCTTCAATACTTGACTCATCTCGGTCAACACTAAAAACTCTTTCCATTCACCAACTGTGCTCGGTCTGAATGCAGACATTTGTGTAACATCATTACATAAGTGTAAATACACGTGTAACATCAATGACAATACACAATTGAATAATTATCTTCAACACCTCCTACTACAATTGATGATATTACTGAATCAATCATTAGTTGAGGTTCAATAACTAAGCCTAAGATTAGAAAATGGCTAACTCTGATTCATGAGGATCAGAACAAGATAGAAGAAGTCATCATCACAACAATGTGTAAATTCAAATATTTTCCCATACAGTTTGAAAATAAGATGCCACAAGAACTTCTAGACAACTTATCGGCAAGGAGGACATTTGCATTAAATTCTAAAAAATAGATAAGGGAAAGATCCCTAGTTTATGTTATGTCACCCGAGTCCAAAATGAAAGAGATTGAAGAAATGATGAAGTTACATTCAAAGAAGTTCTCACCAAAGTTGAGGGCCTACAAAGTATTATAGGGAAGCCTAATAGAGCTTGAAAAATAAATTGAGGATGCTTGGAGGAAAATACTTGATGTACCTAAGAAGGATACAAGCCTTGAAAGAGTATTAGCACTCGCAGACAAGCCTCACAATGAAGAAAAAGAGGCTACATCGAGCCCTGAGAACATCTTAATAAATGATGTAGAGGATGTCACTTCAGTTGAATTGAACACAGAAGCAAGAAAATCAATGGATGACATACCTCAGATCTTACAGTCATTTCTAGACAGAACCAATGTCACAATCTAGGATGTGACAATTATAGATATTACCGAAAATCCTTCCGATGAGGTTGTCACTGTTACCTCAGAGAAGCCAAATGAACATGACGCAACAGAGGATGTTGCATAGGTTAACATAACAAGACAAATGCCATTATTAATACAAGCTATCAATATCATCTTGGAAAAGGATAAATCACCCGACCTTGATGCAAGCATACCCAAAGTTAAAGGTGAAGAGGAATCAAAAAACACAACTGATGAACAAAATATAGATGGAGAGAAAAATGTAACAGATGGAGAACCATAAGAAATAGATGGAGAGAAAAAAGATAAAGGTGAAGAAGAGAAGTAAGGTGATGCCATTCCCAAGGATACTAAAAGGAGATGCTTCAAATAAAGTAAAGGTTTATGTGGACACATCCACACCAAACTGACAGGTATACACCGAGAAGAAAATAAAAGGAACTACACCTCCAAATCCTTCATCTAGCACATCAAACCAAGAAAAGGAACTTGCTATGGTACTACATACAGGTGCCTCCACTACACTTTCAAAGAAGAAGAAGAAGAAAAAGAATAAGAATCCAGTTACATTGGATGAGATTATTGAAATACCTGCCTGTGATCTGAGGACATTGGATCTAGAGGCACTTACAAAGTATGTAGAACTTTGTAAAAGAAAATCTATCCAAGATAAGCTTAAGAAGGAGAAAAAGGACACATGAGTACTTGAGACAACCAAGGAAATACTACTATAGATTGTACCTGATACCGATATTGATCAAAATGATCCTATACTTGATCAACTATCCATTCTAACTGAAGCTATCACCTTACAGAGTGTGGATGCAGAGAAGGCAATTGAAGAACGTGTAGAGAAAAAGTATCAATACAAATTAACAGAGAAAATAAGCCAAGAAGTGGCTGAGAACAAGGTAAAGCTATCTGAACTAGTAAATGAATTGGAACCAATCATTTCAGAAGCTATAACCTTAGTTCAAAAGTTATGCACATTAGAGCAATTTAGTAAGGAGAATAGTGAAAATATTGCACAAATAGATTCAGATCTAACTGCTAGTGCACAAGGTCTTACAACCACTAACAATGCAATAAAGTTGCATTATGAAAAGATAAAGGAAGCTAAAAGGTTAAGACTTGAAATTTTAGAGGCAGAATCAAAGTTCAGAGATGAGGTAACCGAGCTTCAGACTCTACTCCTACCTAATCTCAATTTATTGCAACAACATATGACTTCGGCAAGATAATTGATTGCCACCCTGGAGATGTCTGTCACTGACAGTATTTATGATATGCAGGCAAGGATTAAATTAGAGCACATGGACCTGGAACACCTTAAGGAAAAGTGGGAGAAAATGATGGAAGACATGGAGAACTCATATTCCCATATTTTTGACAAGTTGTGAGTATTTACACCTTTGTCCTTATTATCAAAAAAGGGGGAAATAATATGTGACAAAGAGAGTGGATAAGGTATAAGGGGGAATTAATGAAAAGGGAAAATAGTATAAAGGCAAGTGTATATACATATACACAAACATATACTATACCAGAGCATATACATAGGGGGAGTCATATTGACAAGCTGATTACATGATGTACATACTAAACATTTTAGTTTTGCACATATCTGTTTTTGATACTAATGTCAAAGGGGGAGATTGATGACATATTTTTCTATTAGTATACAAGGGAAAACAATTTTGAACTGTCGGTAACTTCAACACCAAAAGACAAGTTTTAGTGCAACCAGACAGACAACTTCACAAGGGAACCCAACAAAAAAGTTTATAGTGTAACCCAATAGGACATGTTACAATGTAAACTGACAACACAGTTTACAAGTGCAACCCAAAAATGTTGAAGTGGAACCCAACAGAGTAACCCGATAGAGGAAACCAACAAGCAAACAATAGAGGAACTTGACAAATAGTTTACAGAGCAACCCGATAGGCAGACTACAGAGTAACCCAAGCACCAGTCTATCGAGAGACAATTTTATTCTGAGAAATGTGGGTCTGACTTACACGTTAGATAAAAAACTTAAGTTTTATATTTAGATTAAATCTTAGCTTTAAATCCATTTCTTGAGGGACAAGAAATGTAATTGTAATTGTTTTAATCAGTCTAACTGACTGAAAACATGCAAATTAGGAGATCAAGGTCAAGTTATAAACCTTTGATCACAGAGTTAACATTATAAAGTGTGAAACTCATTTAGGTAAAATTCAATGTATAAATAGATATGTAATCAATCAGAATAGAAGGATGTGATGATGATTGTAGCTGCAGACACTTCTATGGATTAGAGACAAAGTTTTATGAAGAGGGACAACAAAAGATGAAATCAGTTATCAAGAACAAGATCCAAGGCTACCGAGCATAAAAGAGGTATTAATCAGTCACTATAGGTGATACATCATACTGTAATCTTTAATGGATCTATAATCAACAATTCTAGATTGCATATACTCAGGTCAATACGTATTTTTGACTACATTCTAACAAGTGTAGAAAATAGAAGAAATCCTTTGAGAAGGTGGATTTAACAATCCTTTTGTAAATCTCTTAACCGAGTGCACACTAAATAGTGTTTCTAAAGCTCTTAATAGAGTAGACCTTAACCAGTCTAAAAATGTTACTCCTAACAGGGTAAGATCATGAGATTTGATCAAACTTGTAAGCCTTAATCAACCCCTTCCATTCTGTAGATAGAAGCTTTGTGGGTTTCATCCCCACCACAGTTTTTACCTTCTAAAAGGGTTTTTCTGCGTTACCAAATCTTGTGTCATATGTCAATATATTTCATGAATTTTTCTATGAATGTTTACATGCAAATTAATTTTATGAAATGATATAACATGCATAAGATGAGAATAATACATATGGTCGATAATGCAAGGAATTGAATACTAAAGGATTAAGGTTGATTGACTAAAAGTTTTTAAGGGTACTGATTCACTCCTCCCCTCTCAGTACACACCATTCCATTATTCCAACATATTGTTACCGTGAGAAATGCATAAACTTGGAGAAAACATGAAAATATCCAAGACAAGGAGACGATAAGTTTTGAAAGGGGAAAGAAAAGTCAAAACCCTTGTGAATTATGAATGAGGCAAAGCCAGAGAGAGAGAGAGAGAGAGAGAGAGAGAGAGAGAGAGAGAGAGAGAGTAGCTCATTTACAATAACATCATAGTGTAGAAATGAGAAAGAGGATAATCTCTTAAATAGAGATGAGGAGAGGAGTTACAAATTAACTCACAAATCTATGAATGCTACCATTCATAATAGGTGTGTGCAAAGTGGCAACATCCTCTTAAGGAGGATAAACTATTTTCCTTAATAAGGAAATTAAAAATAAATGACATGTCCTCCTACTTGTACTAGGGAATAAAATACATGTAGGATACCTTGGTTTAAATAAATACAACCAAGGAAAGATTAAATATTCTAACACCCTCCCCCCCTTAATATTTACTTGGTGAGTTTACATCAATGGGTATCAACTCCAATTTTTTACAATGAAGTTGAAACTTCTCTTTAGAAAGAGGCTTTGTAAAAATATCAACAAATTTATATTCGCCCTTGCAATAGATGAGTGACACTTTCTTGTTTTCAACTTGTTCTCTAATGAAGTGATGTTGTAGAGAAATATGCTTTGTCCTTGCATGAAAAATAGGATTCTTTTCCAAGGCAATGAAACTTTGGTTGTCACAATACAAAGGTGTAGGCTTTTGTTGAGGTAGACCCAAATCTTCAATAGTACAAAAACAACAATATGTGACTAAAACAACTACTAAAAAGTGTATATAAATGACTAAAATTAGTCACGTGACTAGTAGTAGTTAATTTGTAGTCATTTATAATGCGACTAAATTTATGACTAAATAATTTTAGTCACTGATTTTGATCATCGATTTAGTCGTTGATTTAGTCATTGATTTAGATAATTTATTTTTAGTGATTTAGTCATATATTTAATGGTTGATTTGGTCTTTGATTTATTCTTTGTTTTATTCATTAATTTGGTCATTGATTTGGTCGTTGACTAGGTCAGTGATTTGGTCATTGATTTAGTCATTGATTTAGTCATGGTTGTGATTAATTTAGTCATTACTTTAATCATATATTTAATCCTTAATTTAGTCATTATATTTAGTCATATTAGGGAACGATGGAATCAAACCACCATACTTCTTCTTGTAAAGTAGGTTCTCTTCTATTGAGATAGTACTCTTTGTATGTTTCAAACCACAATATACTACAAACCATATTCAGATCATTCTCAAAATTAGAGTTTGACAAGTTAAGATAGCATCCATATAGCAGCACTAGGCCATGGAAGTTCTATTACAAAGATTTAAACAGATAAGGATGACAATGGTCATGAAATTTATAAAGAAAACAATAACTAGGATCTTTATGTGAAAGGCATGGCAATGGTATGGTAGTGATATACAATAATATGATCATAAAGGGGCAATGTAACAAAATTTGAAAGACAATCATATTCACTATTAGAATAGTGATAATAGACAAGGTTAAAGAAATATTATACCATGAAAAGAGACAAATATGTGATCCAATAAAGAGATAGACAATGAAATGCACAATTATGATAGTGGACACAATGATATTACACTGACCAATGCAATGAAAATGACAGTTAAAAAATTCCGCTATTTAGGATTCATCAAGAAAAATGAAATACAAAGCACTAATATAAGGACAATAATAATGGAAAAGAAAGTCTCAAGTAGAGAAGGACAACCAAAATATGTGAGTAATGAATTAGAGAACAAAAATTTCAAAATAATGACATTCAATATGATAAAAATCAATGTTACAATGCATAGTAACATCAATGTAAGAAATGCATTAAGAACACAACATGACTACATGTTTACAAGTAGATGTAATAAATAAATATAGAAGAGGAACACACATTGTTATGAATCCATATTTTAACTTTTAGAATCCATAAGAGTGTTTACGAGTAGAGGTAAGTACTAACTTTAGTAGAGTAACAAACATTGTTGTGAAGCCATATTTTAACTTTTAGAAGCCATAAGAGTGAGTCACAATATGATAATGGATTAGATATATGAATAGAAACAATGGTTTCTAAAAATATGTATATGCATGAGGGAAAGGGAAATGACGATCCCAATGCACTGATATAAACATAAGAAAAGTACTATTATAATGATAAAGACAACTCTAAGCAATTTTTCATGACAATGGTTGAAGAAAATTTCATGTCTATCATCAAGGACAGAGATGGTATTTTCATAAATAGAGATGGTAATCTAACAAAATGCAAGATGAAAAACACTTAAACACACTCATGACCATTCAGTGACAACAAAAGTAAAAATATGACATAAAGATCATGAGTAGCTAAATGTCAAGAAGGTAAATAGAAGCCATTATTCATCAAAGAAATGACAATCAAAGTCATGACTTCTATGAGTTCATAAAAAACAATGGAAGTCAAAATGATAATGAGTTGAAGTGTTAAAATAGTGATTAAGTCACTATTAAAAGACAACATAATATGAATGTTCTAAAACAATGGTGAGCACGACTCTATGAGAAGAAAATGTAGTGAATGCTTATCAAATTAATGATGCACAATGATATGTACTATGAGAGGGAATATCATAGAATTAAGATAGAGATATACACTATTAGAGGAAAGATCATATAATTAAGACAATGATATACATTATTAGAGGGCAGTGACATTTGTTGTCTATGTGGTAGACACATACATCAAAACATATACTGAAAACAATAAGAAAAAATGAGTTGACACTTAGTTGACTCAACATCAAATGCAAGCTCCTGACTCACTCATTGTATTAATTAGAAAGGAAAATTATGAAAATTAGTTCCTAGATCAGTTGGAGGATCAAAAAGAGGAATTTTGTGGCAAGTACATCTATTAGTCTTCAATTAAAGATAAAATAAATTTGTCAGAGGTTGTAGTCACAAATGTCATAGTTGACATGTATGCAAAATGTAGAAACATAGACAAAGCACCTGGATTGTTTGAAATAATATATCAAAGAGATGTGGATCTGTAGATTGCAATGATTGTAGGATACACACATAAGGATTTGTTGAAAAATCCTTAGAAACTTACAAGTGAATGCAATTTGTGGGTGTAATGAAAAATTCCACAACTTTTGCCACTGTCTTCTCTGCCTATGCCTAAAAGAGAGTACATGCAAATGAAGACAAAATCAATTACAAAGAAAAGAGTAGTCATTTAAGGTTGTAAATGATTCATAAAATCAAGGAATAATAGTAAAGTATGATATTGAGCTTACAAAATATCTCTATTTTGAAGTGTAGGGGTGCATGACTATCATAATATAGGGGCAAGATCATAAAATTAATATAGCAATGTACATTGTTAGATGGTAGTGATATTTTATGTCTCTATGATAGACACATACATCAAAATAGACACTAAAAATAATAAGCAATAATTAGTTGAAACTTAGTTAACTCAAACATCAAATGCAAGTTCTTGACTCAGTCATCGTATCAATAAAAAAGGAAAATTATGCAAATCACTTCCAAGATTAGTTGGAGGCTCACAAAGAGGAATTTTAAGGCAAGGAAAGCTATTATTCTTTAGTTAGAGATAAAATATATTTGTTAGGGGTCGTAGTCACAATGCCCTAGTTGACATGTAAGAAAAATGTGGAAAAATAGATAAAGCACCGAAATTGTTTGACAAAATGCCTCAAAGAGATGTAGATATGTGGACTGCAATAATTGCAGGATATGCACAAAATGGATTTATTGAAAAGGCCTTAGAAACTTACAAGTGAATGCAATTTGCAGGTGCAAAGAAAAATTCCACAACTTTTGCCACTTTTCTCTCTATCTGTGCCAAAATGGGAGCTTTGGATTAGGGTATGGAAATCCATCAAAGCATAATGGAAGGGGTATTTTTGCTAGATATTTTAGTTGGAAATGCTCTGGTAGACATGTATTCAATGTGTGGAAGCATAAACAAAGCACTTAAAACTATTTGGCAGAATCCCTAAAACAAATTTCATCTCATGAAATGTAATGATTACAAATATGCACAACACAGATTTATAGAAAGGGCTCTAAAAAATTCAATCAAATGAAATTGGCATGTATAAAGACAAATTCCATAAATTTTCCTAGCATTATCCTTTCCTATGCCAAAATGGGAGCTTTAGAACAAGGTATGGAGATCCACCAAAGAATAAAGGAAAGGGGATTTTTGTCAGATGTTATGGTTGCAACTGTCCTAGAAGACATGTATGCAAAATATGGGAGCATATGCAAGGCACGTGAATGGTTCAACAAAATACCACACAGACATGTCATCTCATGGAATCAAAGGTAAAACAAAACAATATATTTCACATGAGGGTCGAACAAATTAATGTAATACTTAATTGCTTCCATAATTGATAATTCATGTCAATGTGACTATGAAAAATAATAGTACTACATACACCAAAATGCCCAAAGACTACAAGATTGTACTAAAAATGTTAAAATTGTAAACATAGTGATGAAAAGCAAAGTTTGACGACTCAGACTCAACTTTCCTAATGCTTGTGCATTCTTTAGGGGAGAACCGATGAATAAACCATATTTATTTTGTGAAACCCATAGTGAATCTAGCAGAAGATGATAATTTTTCATATTTTCTTTGGATTTTTTAATTGTTCAATACATTTGACTCTGATTTGAATGCAAATGATCATGCAATTTCCCTACTCATTAATTACACATCACCCTCTTGGTCACACATATTTATTCATATGGCCATGAAATAATAGGCCCCCTGGGAAGAGGTCATAGCAAGGGAGGGTTCAGTTTGCATGTGAAATCCCACGAAAGCAAAAGGATTAAGTTGGTCAATTCGATTTCATTCTAGAGCAAGCACTAATTCATGTAGTAGGTGGCCTGCATTATTTTTTGCATTTTGTAACTTTTTTGTTGTGATTGGAAACTTGTGTATTTATGATCCTTTTCCTTGGTGAGTAGCTGAATTTTTTGTTTTAACATTTTATTTTAAATAATAATGAACTTTATCTATTTATGTAGCTTACACTGCAAAAAATATAAACTTTAATTACTTATTTAATTCTTAAATATAAATTTATTCATAATTTTTTATAATATTATATATTAGATCTATTAATATTGTACTCTATATATATATATATGTACATTTGCAAATATGTATATTTTTGTTATTAACTTGTTAGACTATAAATAAACAAATATAGATATCTCAGATACATCTATCTAAAAAAATGCCAAAGGATACATCTTTTTGTATGGAAAAATCCAAAATGAACCTACAAATATTGTATTCAAGAAATTTGCAAATTGAAACTCAAAACCCGAACTCAAACCAGTAACAATTTTAGTATTGTCACAATGGCAACAAAGTGCAGAGGAATGACGTCATGACAAAAATAGAGTGCTGAGTAGTGGTAACAGGTATGCAAGCCATCGTGATGGGGACTTTGCTGAATTTTCTTGTATTTTTCAGAGGCCCTTTGATTGTGCAACCGAACAAAGCATTTAGTGGAGATTTGGGGAAAAATGGTTTTCAGAGGTGTTCATTTGTGGAGAAAAATGTCTCAGGTAATAAACTTATTCAAACAAATTTGTCAAAATCGGAAACTCCCAGGTCAATATTTTATGGAAAAGCTATTGTCCAACTTGCCAAGCTATTTTTCGTATACCCTAGGTTTCATTTCTCAAAGATTCAACACAATGAGGGTTTTACTAATTTTGAAATTGGGGAACCTTCTACAAATGTGGTCCTAATTGATGATCTCATGCCGATAGAAAAAAAATCCATTCAAGAATTTGAATGTTGATTTGAGCGGGAAAATATTAAATTAAAAAACAAAGCACAGAAACCTTGTCATTCTTCTGCGATAAAGTGCTCCCTATTAGATCTTGGTAATAGAGGCATGAAAAACAAGGTTAAGCTAGTTTATAGGGAGAAACAACCAATATTTGACATATGTGATGGTACCCCACCTGGGTCTCTGACTAAGATCAATAATGACACTCGCAATGCCGACACCATTGCCGGGAACAAGTTGAGCATGGGTATAGATATACCTAGGTTACCCACAAATCTGAATTATGAGCCTATTGGGATGAAGGTAAACAAGGATAAGTTAAGAACTGTACTTATGGATGGCTTCCCAAATAGATCCCCTTTCAATCCAAATAAACCAAAGATAATTTGGAAAAAGAAATGACCTAAAGCTATGACACCATTGGATATTGATATGGCTACAATCACTTTTCCATAGAACATGTTACAATCACATATTGGTTTTCTTTGCCAAACAACTCTTATTGGTAAGTTTTCTATCAAAACATTGTTGTTTTTTAGATATTAAGGAATGTGCAATGCAATACTCAGAGGGCTTAAAAGATCTATTTTATGTAGACCCAGATTTCAAAATTCTTTGTTGTTATTTTTCATTCTAAAGAAGCTAGGGATTTGGTCCATAAGTATAAAGGATGGTTATGTAAGAGATCAGGTTTGTTTACAATGAGAAGGATACCAAAATTCAAGCTAGATCTTAGCCTTATCTGCTTCTACCCGCAATGGATTTCCTTCACCCTGTTGTCATTAGAATATAGAGATCTAGAGATCATTGAATGTATCACTAATATAGTGGGTATTTTCCTAAGGCATGATCTTATCCCCTTTGAGTTCCCCCATCGTGAGGTTAGAGTCTAGATTCTTATAGACAACCATAAATATTTCAAACAAAATATATCTATAAAATCTAAATAGGGTGAATGGGTTCAACAAATTGTCATCCAAGAGCCATCTACTATTACCAAATATCAACATAAACTTGGCCATTTTAATACTGAATGCCAGGGGGGAAAAAGGGTGCAATTAGAGTATGCCCTGATCACAGTTCTGATCCCTCATCTTGTGTTCAAACTATACCTAGTGTAGTCAATAAATATGAGGTGCAAGATCAAGGTACAGATGCTTTTGCACTTCCACCAGAGAAGAGTGGTAAGGATGTATGGCTTCAATGCTAGAATATGCATGTAAAATTTTGTACTCTCCTGCAATCTGTCTTCTCCTTTTTAGCGTTTTCTTCCCAATGGTTGGATTATTCTCCTCATTCATGACATATGGGTTTGTTGGAATATACTCTATCTGATTCTCATATTTCTTTTGTTAATCATGTTGTTCACCAATTAATGTTTCATGACTCTCCCATTATCCTTCCTAATGTTCAAGGTAAGCTTGATAAATGTTTGGAGGTAGAATGTAGAGCCAAGGAAACATCTAAATAGAAGATCACAGATCTTCCCACTAAGATGATAGAAGAAATTTTAGAGGTAGAGGGGGTTCAAATGATAGAGTATGAGCTAGAGAATTGTCTTGGTAGTAGTGGCAGGGAGGATATATCCCTTCATTTTGGTCCCAAAAGATTGTTTGAAAGACACGATCCAATACTTATGGATCCAGAAAACATAGGGGATTTTGATAATTTTTAGTCAACATGGAATCACCAAATTCAAGAGGTCTACATGGATAACAACAACTCTCATATAGACAATGGCTCTTCAATGCTCCCATCTAATCAATGTCTATCCATGGAAATTACAGACATAAATCTTCTTTTGCACCTCCAACCCAAAGATGATTTTATTATGGATGAATGTATTTGCTAAGACATGTTCATATTTGGTAATGGTCTAGTTCAGGATAAAATTGTTGAAGATTTTCATGACAAAGAGGTTGATAAGGATGACCTTTCCCAATGTCTAGACAAGAATGAGGCTATTGAAAGTACCAATCAGCAACAGATTCTCTCCATAGAGAAAACACCTACTCATTTCTCTCAACCTGAGAAAACTCCAAAGACAAGACGAAGAAAGCCAAAGGGTACAAAAACAAAGGAAGAAATTGCAGCAGGAATCCAATCCACCTTGGATGACAAATTTGTATCCACCAAAAGATTGACAAGGAGAAAGAGAGATTCTCCTTGTCAACAATGAAAATAGCCTAATGGAATGTCAGGGGCATTAATGCCTCTGACAAGAGAGGTAGGATCAAACAGATGATTAATTCTATTCATGCAGATATTGTTTTGTTTCAAGAAACTAAAATGTCACAAGAAACTTTTGAGAAAACAATTGATAAATGGGTAACTTGGTCTTTTGTTCATAGACAATGGATTGGGGCCTCGAGAGGTCTATCTATTCTTTAGAACCAGAAAATAGTCAAGGTCAGATGGTTGATCATGAAAATATTTGGCAACTCTTGAAGATGGCTAAATTTGATTTAGCCATAATATTGATCAATGTTTATGGGCCCACTTCTACACACGATAAAAAAAGAGTGTGGAATGCATTGACTCACCTTATACAAAATCACAGTGAGCATAATGTAGTACTGGGTGGTGACTTTAATGCTATTCTCAAGTTGTTAGATAAAGTTGGTAGAATATGCCCACCCTTGAGAACTATCCAGGATTTCTCTTCATTCCTCATAGATAAAAATTTAATAGATATTATCCCTTTAAACATAACATTTACTTGGAAAAATAAGTGAGCTAAGTTTGCACAAATTGCAGTCCAGTTGGATAGAGTCCTAGTTTCACAAGAATAGAAGCTTAAGAATATTGCTTTCCAATCAGAAATTTTGTCTTTACCGAGATCAAATCACTTTCTGATAGTTCTTTCTATAAACAATGCAACAATACCAATTTTTCATCAACCATCCTTCAAGTTTGAGAAGATGTGGCTTTGTCATCCTCATTTCATCCCTTTGATAAAAAAATGGTGGGTTAGCTCCACACACGTGGATGGGTTCAAAATGCACCAATTTTTTATGAAGCTGAAATAGGTCAAAGGTCTTATTAAGAATTGGAATGAGCAGGTGTTCAAAAACATTTTCAAGCAAAAAGACATAGTTAAACAATAGTTAGCAGACATCTATGAGCATATTATTCAGCAAGGTATGGATAATGATACATATCATAAGCAAAAAGAACTTCGACAGGAATGAGAAGAAATTTGTTGTAGGGAGGAAGAATACCGGAGGCAAAAATCATGGGAGCTCTGGTTGCATGAAGGGGACAAGAATAAAAAATACTTTCATGCTTCAGCTAAGTAGAAATGAGTAGCTAGATCAATTTTATCAATCATAGATATAGCAAATGGAATGGTTTTAAATAATGCACAAGAAATTCAAGATGAAGGGGTTTATTTTTTCAAGAATCTCCTTGCCCCTTCTTTTGGACCTTCACCAACCCAAGCACAACTTGATGAAATCCTTGAAGATATTCCTACTTTTGTATCTTAGAAAGATAATGATATCCTTATGTCTCCTTCTACTATTCAAGAACTTCATCATGTGGTCTTTTCATTTCCCCCAGACAAAGCCCCAGGACCATATGGGTATATGACACTTTTGTTTCAGGCATGTTGGGATGTTATTGGTTGAGATTTGTTGGGAGTCATCAAGGAATCTAGAAAGAGTAAATATATGTTGAAATAATTTAATACTACTAATATTTCTATCATCCCAAAAGTGAAAGAGCCAAAAACATTTGTAGATTTCTGACCTATTTCCCTTTGCAACACAACCTACAAGATTATAACCAAAGCAATTTACTTGAGACTACAACATCTTATCCCATCCATTATCTCCCAAGAGAAGGGATGATTTGTTCTGGGGCATAATACCATGGAAGGAGCTTTGGTTGCTCATGAAGTCCTCCATTCCATCAATAGTGATCAGAAATATAACTTTGTCATTAAGCTTGATATGATAAAGGCATATGATATAGTGTGTTGGGATTTTCTCTTTCAAGTTCTATGAAAATTTTATTTTTTGAAACAATGGTGTAAATGGATTAGAGCATGTATTTCAAGAGCATAGTTTTACATTATTATCAATGGAGTTCCAATAGGGTTTTTTTCTTCCACTCAGGGGGTTAGGCAGGGTGACCCATTATCACCAATATTATTCATCATAATGTCTGAAGAACTTAGTAGGACTATTAAAAGATAGAAAACCCTTGGATTATGGAAAGGGGATCATATTGGAGGCACAAACATCTCAGTTACATATTCTCTATTTGTTGATGATACTTTACTGTTTGGCATGTCTCAAGTTAAAGAGGCTAGACAGATTAAACACATTTTGGAATTATACTCAACAACTTCAGGATAGAAAATAAATGAACATAAATCAAAAATTTATTTATTTAACATGAATTAGATCATTTTAAATAAAATTGTTCAAATTTTAGAGTTTTTGGTTGGCCTTCTTCCTTCAACCTACCTTGGTATTCCATTTTTCGTGGGAGCAAAAAAATTAGGTTATTGGTCTTCGGTCATTGATAGAATTAAGAACAGAGTTGTAGCATGGAAAGCTAGATGGCTATCATTATCTGGTAGAATTCTATTCATCAAAATAGTACTCTTGACAATTCCTAATTACTACGTAGCAGTCCTAAAAGAACCCTCTTCAATTATTCAACAAATTCAAAAATTAATTAGGGATTTTTATGGTCAGGGAACATGAATAATAAGAAGAAGATTCCTCTTATCTCTTTAAAGGATATGGCCCATGTCCTGGTTCTTGGGGGGGGGGTAGGGGGGGTAGGAGTCCATGATTCTAGCAAATGGAATAAAGAATTTGGGGGAAAGCTAGTATAGAAAATGCATACCAAACCTCAAAACAAATGGTGTCAAATTATGCAATAGAAGTATCTTGATAATCATAATCTAACACATGTTCTTTCTATTGTTGATCCCCCCAATGGGTCAACAATTTGGAACTTCATGATGACCTCAAGAGAGGTTGTGTACAAGTATGTGTCATGGGAGGTTAACAAAAGAACAAGTGTCAAATTTTGGAGAGACTCATGGAATGGGCTACTTGTCTTGGTATCTCCACTGATACCTTAGGATATAATATCCACTTTAGAAAATAAATGGGGTTCTCAACTCATAAATTATGTTGCAGTTGTTTGCAATTTTCAGGTAAAGCCACATGGAAAGATTCGGATGAGCTAATTCTTTCATACCAATAGAAGGAATTATTTCATAAAATACTTTCATCTAGAGAAGCATTATGTCCGATAAAGAGGATATTCTATTTTAAGCTCCTGCGAAGGATAAAGATTATTCTATTAAAGAGGGGTATAGAATTATTGAACAGCTTGACTCTAATAAGGTCCATTCTCATGCTTACTCATTTTTCTGGAATCATGTTGTTCTTCCTAAGGCGAGATGTTTCGCATGGCTTGCATTAAAGAACAAGATCCTTACTAGTGATAGAATGGAAAAATTTTGCATTACACAATATTTTAAATGCTTGTGTGATGAAAACATTGATACTGTTGATCATTTGCTACTATAGTGCACTTTTGCACAAGAGTGCTGGTCTTTTGTCCTTAATAAGCTTTGCTACTTTACTCCTCTACCAAATAAGATATAGGATCTATTTCAGTCTTGGCCAATGCTTTACCCAGATTCCCTATTTACCAATATTTGGAAGTGCACCCCAACTTTGGTATTATGGTTAGTTTGGTGGGAAAGAAACAAACGTATTTTCAGAAATGTTTTTTCACAAATTGAGACTGTGTTGGAAGGCATTGAGAGGTTAATTTAAGAAGTGGTAAATGCTAGAATTCATCATTGTGGTTTCAATCCAGTGGTGTTACAATGGGATGGTGTAGTTTTGAGGGACTGGAAAAAGCTTACCATTCCAATAGGAGGGGGATTCCCAAAGAATGGCTCAGTACAAGTGGACCGGTCAACAGTTAAGTGGATCCCCCCCAGATCAGACTGTAGTGAAAATAAACTTTGATGGATCTTCTCATAGAAATCCAAGGAAATTGGGAGTGGGTGCTTGCATAAGAGACTCTCAGGGTATTTTATTGGAAATCATTGCCTCCCCAATACCTCAAGGGTCAAATAATATAGTAGAAGCTCAAGCATTGTTTGCAGGACTTATATTGGCTAAACAGGGTGGGTTCACTAAAATCCATGTTGAAGGTGATTCGATGGTAGTAATAAATGAATGTATTAAGAGGGAGTCTCATAACTGGCATCTTGCTTATATTCTCAAATAAATTTGGCCTATCTTAGATGGATTTTCAACTTTATATCTGTCTCATATGCTAAGGGAAGGGAACATGGTTACAGACTACTTAGCCAATTTGGGTTGTGACGGGACATATATAAAGATTATACACCCAAATAGGATCTTCAAAGGCTGTGTACTTAGATAAATAATCATGCAAGGGAAATTGAACTAAAAACATGAATTAGACACATCTCATCCTTGGTGAGAAGTTATATACTATTAATTCTTGCCTCGAGCCACTGGGGTCAGTATGCTTTAAAATGACATCATGTACCAAAATGTGCCAAGTTGATATGGTTTCGAGGACATACCTCACACATTAGTACAACATGATTCAAAAAGAATAAAAGGTTCTGATACATTGGCGACATGCTTTAAGATTTTGTTTTGGATTTCCTGCAAATCACCATTATTAGTTTGCATTGCTTGGAAGTGATATGCAATAATTGCGAAGGGTGTATGGTACAAGTCATAGACTATGGTGAGAGAGCATATTGGCTGCCAATTCCCATTTTTAGTTGTTGTAGGGATGCGTGGACATCTTTTACACTTAAGTGCATGTTTTTTTAAAAAATGAAGGTGATTTCAGATATGTCTTCGTCCAGAATGTATGATCAGTATTTATTTTACCTAGTGCATAAGTGATTTCCAATTAATGCCCCCAGATCAGATAGAATATGATATTTTACTTCGGCTGGTCGTATTTATGTGGTAGTCTTATTTAAACCCTCTTTACCCAGTTTCATGACAAGCTTGGCAATGACAAACTAGTTTGAAGTGTGTGTTTAGTGTGATGATTGTGCCAGATACCATAGTGAATTACTACCAAAAAATATAGAATCTGGATTATGTCTTGTGAGGATAAAGAAGTGCTACCTCCAAATATAGCTAACCCCATGTTGGATGAGATGTTTGTGTCCCACTCTGCCTCTATTTGATCAACCATAAAACTGATAATTGGGGAAGAAAATCTTGCTCCACAGTCAAAGTAGTTTTTGTATCCATGGTAGGTAGTTTTGATCTTTTTATCAAATGCCATGGATTTTCTGCAATTTTTCCATTTATTGTAAATTCTTTCTTTTAAAGTGGTTAAAACTCACATCTAGGAAGTAAAGAAGTTGTAGAGAGCAGTGCAGTAGTATAATATCTGGTCTGGGCATGCATTAGTGGGGGGCTTGTTCTCACAACATTTTTTGCTCAAGAATCATGCTTATATGGTCGCATATGAAAACATAAAGAGAGCATTGGAGAAGTAGAATTTTCAATATGTTAAGACTACCCTGCATTCGAATGGTCAAACTCTGCGCTATGAAATGGAGGAGAGGATAAAAAAGGTGGTCAACGCGCTACTGAAACTGCTGGAAGTGCCAAACGTATCTCCCTCCTCAAGTCTTGTTGCTCGCTCACTTCCAATCTCAACATACCCTATTCTTGGGGTGGCGGGTCCAAGTGAAAACTGGCAGATTACTAGTGAGGCAAGCTGGTCCCCCGCTATACACTCTTCTCAACCAGAAAACGTGGACATGGGTTGGAATGATGTTGAGCTTGCTTCTGGGGGATGGGGTGATGTGGAGAAAGGTTCAGGTTGGGAATCAAATACATAGACATAATATATTTATGGCTAGTTTTTAGAGCCCTTGGGTTGGTCTTCCAATTCTCAGCTGGAGTTTGTGCCAAATGTGTCTGATGCAATGGAGGAGTAATTCATAGGTATAATCAGTTTTGATAGCCTTTTTTTATCATTTATGCATATATGATGATTTTTCCCCATAATTACTGCACGTCGACATATCTATTATAGTTGCTTCAATATGGAAATAATTGTTTTTGTTTTTCAATGGTTCTATATTAGTCTCATGTGGTAATCAACACAAATACTATTTAGCAGTCAAGTATTGTCTGGGTTTTGAATAATATTGTAAAGTAAAAATACATGTAACTAGTAGTTTATAGGGTGCAATATTTAGATCTTTGTAATGAGAAAGGATATCAAGTTTTCTTTTCTGGTTCTTTCCTAATTGAGCTCTTGAACCAGATTATACATAATTAATATATATACAGTGACATGTTCACTTTTTCTTTAAAAAAAGCAATTTTAGTATTTTAGCCTAATTTGATTGGTGTCCCTGTAACATTGTTCACAAGTGGTTGGTCGGTCCTCAAGGTATTTGGAGTATTTTGAAATTGTCTAAAGAATTAAATAAAAAGGTTTGTGATGGTGTAAGTATGGTATGGTGACTAAGAGTTAGAGGATCATTTGTAAAGACTAATCAAACAACCTTTAACTATCACTACTTCTACAAAATCAGGGTGACAGTTAAGAAATTTATGTAAGATTTTATTATAAACCTTCATGTAATGGTGAATATCTATGAAAGGGGGAATAATACATCATGAGGAATCAATATAATGAGTTTGGTTTAAGAGATTAGTGAGTAAATGTAATGTTTTGTTCAAATTTCTTGATAGTTATCTGTGACCAATCACGTTTTTACTGTTCATGATCATTTTTATGTGTAAGAATGGATTAAATGACCATAAAACCTATTTGGAAACTATGTGTGGTGAACTATCTTTTATTTGAACCAAGTTTGGGTTTTGGCTATGATCAATAGCATGAGAATATGTGGGATCACAAAATTGTTTTGAAACCCTCCATAATTGAGTCTGCTACAAGGGTTTGCTTATATCTTTGTTTAAACCCAATGAAAAATAATGATTCTTGGCTCATTTTAAAATATATTCATGGGGTTCTCTAATGGGTTTGATTTGGCATTAGTAAGTTTAAGCACATGTGAATAATTTGATGCCCCAGCGGGCTGTACCAGTGGATTTTCCTGTGTTCTAATGGTGCAGTCCTTGTTTTGGGTTTCATTGATGAAGATTGAATATAATGATAAAAAAAAAATTAATGTATTTAACACTTGGATACATGCATTGGATGAGGAGTCATCTAAGTTGAATTTCTTTACAATGTTCTTTGGGCACACAGTCAACTGTCCTTGGAATGACAATCACATTAGTGTAAAGTACTTTTTTTTACTAGTTCCATTCGAGATTGAAAGTCCACAAATTATTATTTAGGAATAGGTATTATGAAATCCACATGTGTTATTACCTTATGAGTGAGAGGTCATGGAATTTTGATAAGAGTTCATGCTTATGTTGTAATATTTATTGATTGTATAAATAGATTTGTTGATTGTGGACAAGGATAATATTATGATATAAGGATAGTGACTAATGAAGAATGACCATGATTAATAGGTTATGATTTTTTGAATAGTGATGATCAAGGTATATTCAATAATAGGCCTTAATAATGTGGGTGATGGTTATTGGTTATTGTGATTAGAGTTACTTGTGAGCAGTAATGCGGGGTCAGTATATGAAGACTATTGGAGTAAAGAAAGGTAAGTTGTAAATTCCTTGAAAGTAGTATGTTGAAATGGTAAAATGTGAGATTATAACCTAATTATGGATTCTTGAAGATGTTACCTTGGATCCTAGTTGGATAGTGGATCCTATTGGAGAATTGATAACAACTATAATGATTTGATACCTCTAATGTTGAAGACAGGCCTTGAATAGAATGCCATTTTGGTTCCTAAAATGATGAAGAGTTCTAATGATGAATTGATGACTATGAAGATGATTTTATAAAGGTTATTGGTTGTTGATTGTGCCTCTAAATATGTAAAGGTGTTGACGAACATGTTGAAATTGATGTTTGGATCAAAATGATCCTAGAAGATTTGTTGGGTTTCCATGATGCTCTAAGATGCACAACTGCAGGTAGGAATTTAAAGTAATAATTTAAGAAAAATCACTATTTCAAAGGTTTTACTCTTTTTTATTTGATGGGTCTATTATTTTCTTGAAGAATTCATTGTCATCAAGATATATGGAAACAAGACAAGTCATGGTATATAGACTAGATAACAGTCATTTGCATGAAAATATAGAGTTTTAACTACTTTCAAGGAAATAAAAAATGATTGTTAGAATGGGAGGTTCTATGTGTGTGACACAATGTAAGAAATAGCAATGAAAAAAGAATAGATATATGTATAGTCTTTGAAAGAAAACCATACAATGAAAGCATGGTAATAGAGAAACAATAAGAAGCATTGTAAAGAAGTTCTAAAAAATGGAGACCTGAATCATTTTGAGGGTATGGTCACTGTCAAAAGTCAGGGACATAATGATATACATGATCATTTAATGACTATAAGAATTAAAATCTTCAAATTCAGTGAAAATTGATTTCACTACTAACTTTCATGGATTCAATACTAACTTTAAGGGTCAAAACAATAAGGAAATAACATTGAAAATGAAGAAAAAATAACCCATTTGTTGTTTAAAAGAAATGAATGCTTAAAAGTACGACAATAGAGGCAATGATTCCCATGTATTTAAGTTTGAATACAATAAAATCTAATTGTTATAATGCAAAGTGCCAACAATAGCCATAAAAACAATGTTAAGATCCAAGTGGCATAAAGATGAGCAATAATGTTGGGACTTGAGAGCATTTCCAAATAAACACATCTTGATAACAAGGATAAATGAAGGTAACATATTGGAATTTTACAAGGACAACTAATAAAAAAATAAGACTCCCACCTTCTCTCCCGAGCATCTTATTATGAGGGAAACATACACTCATTTGTTTGCATACACATAGTCACCAATTAAAAACTTTTGGTTTAATGAAAGATACATCAAGCTTTGCCTCCTATAGAACTCGTGGGCTTACATTGTTATAATGATTTAGAATAACTTAGAGGGGGGGGGGGAGTGTGCATCATTTATCCTAGGTCTAGATGTACCAATTGAACTTATCAACACTTTAACCAACTCAGATCCACTCAGTCTCTATAGCATAAAACCAGTAACATAAAATTGCAGTTCACTGTCCTAAAGTAATCAAATTGAAAAATATAAAACTCTCAATAGTACAAAACTTCAAAGATTTAATGTGGAAACCCAATATGGGAAAAACCACTAGTAACATACTACCAAATTTTTACTCTTCTGAAGTGTGCTCTGTGAGGAGTCAACCCTATTAAAGGTTACAATATACACTGTGAAATGTGACTCTGTTAAAGGATTTAATCATCCTGTTAAAAGTGAGCCTTGTTAGAGGGCTTATACCATTCCATTATAATTCCACCTTGATTAAAGGATTTACAATATGACTGTTAGGTCAACCTTGGTTAAAAGGATTTTGGTTGATACAATGGTTAGAAAGTAACAATAATTATGATCTGAAACATACAACTCACTTTTAAAATACAGATCCAATTTCTCTCAAATAATTATTCACTGAGTGGCCTCCATTGTCATCTCAAGCTCAGATCTTCTTGGAAATCCGTCAAGCAATCACAACTCTGTAGTCCTTCTCTACTCTTCTCAACCTTCTCTTCCCTCTACTTACATTTGTCAATTAACTGAATCAACTTCATACACACATAAGCTCCAAATAAGTTAATCTTATACCTCTTTGATTAGGTAGCTTGATCTTTTCCGCTTAATCATCACCATATATCTTAGGGTCTGGTCAGATCCAATGAATCCTTCCAACATTTCATTTTTCCTTCTACCTTGTAGAATACATCTTAAAAATCCTTCTTGAATCCATACATAAAAATGGTTAAACATACATTAAATGCTCATTTAATTCTCCACAACAATCATCCTTATCTTAAATACGCTTCCCATATCCCAAGAAATCAACTATGTCGACAAGAATCTCAAATATTTCTCAAACTGTCAAAATAATGCCACTCAGTCGTCACTGTGTAACTCAGTAATTTACCGATGCTTGGTAAATATTGATGCTTGGTCAACACTAAATTTTATCATCATGTAGTGGTGCTTGGTCCAAAATCACATCACTCAGCACATACATAAGCTCCTTAATATTCTTCTCTATTAATCGTTAAAGTCTAAATTTATAGTCATCCAAACTTCACTTGGTGTTAAAGATAAACAACATATTACCTTACCAACATGCAATCTCATCAAGTACCCATTGTAGTTTAACATAACTCAACCATTTCACTTGGTCTTCTTTTTATATCCTTTTTTCAAATCTTCTTCATCAATCAATTGATTTGGTACTTTACAATATAGAAACAGTCTTACCAGTTAAGGTTTGACATCAGTGGTAATATAACAATTGTTTCAATTGTAGCTTCCAACAATCTCCATCTTTGGCATTGATGGCAAACACAACATGAAAACAACACATGCAAGGTTACCAATCAATCCAAAAAAAATATGTTTTGTCAACAAATTTTCATTAATGTCCTTAGCTTCATTTTGATTCTCTTTAATAGAAATATTATCTCCCTCTTGGATATATTTATCTCTATTTTTATATCCCACATTGTCTTATCACTTAGTATATTTCACTCTGTACATTTCTCTCATAGTATATCTCCCTCTTTGACAACAATTCCAAAGTCATACTTCTTCACCATGTAGATATCTCTGTGTCAACTATATGCTTCCTCTGTCATCTTGCTTATGACTGATCAATATATTTTGCATTACTTTTCAAAGCTTTAGGAAACTCCTAAAGTGTGACCACCTTTGCATCAATTTTTCAAATATTCTATGCAATACATTTGATTTAATCACTCCATGTGATCCTAGTTAGCCTCGGATAGGGAAATAACCCCTAATTTACCTCTCAAATACTCATGTGCATCTTTAGGTAATGCTTTAGTAAATACATATGCCAACTGTTCCTTTGTATTTACATATTCAAGTCTTATTTATTTGTCATGTACCAGCTCTCTCAAGTAATGATACTTGATGGCAATATGATTGGTGTTTGTGTGCATCACAGGGTTTTTTGAAATATTTATAACACTAGTGCTATCACATAAAATAACAACTAGATCAATGATTTCTTCCTTCATACCTTTCAACAATTGCTTGATCCACACTACATTTACACAATTCACTACTATCATGTGACTATCTTTAGGATTTGCAAAAAATATTTCAACAATCCCAATAGATAATGCAATATTTGGTCTAATGTGGAAAACATAATGTAGCTTCCCAATCATTGATTTATACAGGGTTTGATTGACTTCAGCTGTCTCATCAGTCTTTGATAGTTTTTGTGTAGTAGCCATTGGTGTACTTACAGGTCTAGAGTTCTCCATGCCAAAGGTTTTCAATATCTCCTTAATATATTTACATTGAGTAATGTAGATACATTTCTTCATCTAATATACTTGCAAACCAACAAAAAATTTGATCTCTCCAAACATAGACATCTCAAATTCAGTTTACATCTCATTTGAAAATGTTTGACATAAAGCATCTTGTCCTCCAAATATTATATCATAAACAAATATTTCAGCTAACAATATCCCTTTACCTTTTTCAGACTTTAAGTACAGATTACTGTTGTCATTTGTTCTTGTAAATCAAATCTTGACTAAGTAATTGTGTAATCTTTCATACCATTCTCTGGGGGCTTGCTTCAATCCATACAACGCTTTATGTAGCTTGCAGACCATATTCCTCTTGCTTGAATCAAAAAATCCTTCATCTTGTTCAATGTATACCTCTTCTTCTAGTATTCCATTTTATACACTTTGAATCCTTTGTAAGCTACATAAGCCAGAAGAGTTCTAACTCCTTCCAATCTAGCAACGAGGGCAACCATTTGACCATAGTCAATGCCTTCTTCATATCCTTTTTATACCAGTCTAGCCTTGTTTCTTATGACTTCTCCATGCTCATTCAACTTATTTCTAAATACCCACTTGGTTCTAATAACATTCTTGTCTTTTGGTCTAGGTACTAGTGTCTAGGTTTTGTTCTTCTCGATTTGTTCAATTTCTTCATTCATATCCTATATCCAATCTTCATTATCCAAAACATATTTCACTTATTTGGGCTCAAATTCACATAGTAAACATGTATGGTTTTTCAATTTGCTTCTAGTCATGACCTCAGAATATTTTTCTCCAGTGATTTGATTTGGTTTATGACGTCTTCTTACATATTTTGCTAGTACAGGTTTATATCTCCTTTGTTCTTGTTGTTGTTCTTCAGATTCATCATTCAAATTCATTGTAGGTTCATTTTGTGTCTCTACTTCCTCTTCAGATTCCTCAACAATTGCCTCATAATGCTCGACAACCTCTTTTTGTGACTCAACAGTTTCTTGTTGTTGCTCGGCAACACCACTCTATTGCTCGGTAGCTTCTTTTTATGTTTAAGGTAAACTGCTGGGATCTCCTTCGTTCATGTATACAAAAGATATGTAATCTTAAGGTTCTTACTTGCATTCAACTTCTTTCTTTTTTGCATATTCATAAATTCTAACATTTGTACTTTCCACAACTTTTTTAGTGTTAGAATTCAAACACTTATACGCTTTTCTCTTAGTGGAATAACCTAGGAATATGCCTTCATCACTTTTAGCATCAAGTTTTCCATTTCTGTTGTCTTTCAGTATATAACATTTTCTTCCAAAAACTTTAAAGTATTTTACATTAGGTGCATAACCATACCATAACTCATAAGGTGTAACTTCATTACCTTTCTTGACGTGTACTTGGTTCAAGGTATAGAATGATGTACTTACAAATTCTCTCCAGTACTTTTGTGCAACATTTTTCTCTATCATCAGTGTTCTAGCACAATCCATTATTGATCCATTCCTTCTCTTAGCTATGCCATTCTTTGGGAGAGTTCTTGGAGTAGACATCTATCTTTTAATTCCTCTATCATTACAGAATAAGTTGAACTCATTAGATATAAAATCTCCTCCTCTATCAAATCTCAGACATCTCAATCTCTTACCTGTCTCTTTTTCAACTTTTTCCAAATATCACTTAAACAACTGAAAAGCATCAGATTTTTCTTTGAGAAACATCACAGTCATCATTCTAGAATAACCATCAACAAACTAAATGAATATTTATCACCTCGGTATCTTACACACCAATACATCCACAAATGTTAGTATGAACCAATTCTAGAACATTATTAGAAGTGTAAGGTTTTCTCTTGAAGCTAGACTTTGTCATTTTGCCTAACTAACATTGCTTACACATCACATTATCAGGTTTCTTCAATCTTGGTAACCCTCTTACTCTTTTCATCTTACTAATATTTACCAAATTGTCAAATTTCACATGACACAACCTCTTATGACATAACCATACATCGTCATATTGTGAAAACAAACATGTCTCATTAGATAGATCTAGATATGACAAATTACCTCTTGTCTATTCTCCACTTCAAATTAGTCCACCAGTAGCATCAAATATTTTAGCCTTTTTGTGATGGAATTCAACTCGGTATCCAGAAGTGTTCAACTGTGCAATACTCAAAAATCTAGAGTTAAGACCTTTGACCCAATAAGCATTGTCATATGATGTGATCTTATCAGTCAATCTTATTGATCCTTTTCCTTTCACAAGACATGGTGTATCATTACCAAACTTAACACTACCACCATTGAAATGATTTAAAGTTTCAAAATTGTTTTTATCAATAGTCATGTGATGTGAGAAACCACTGTAAATTATCTATCTTTCACCTTTAATCATATATGAAATAAGTCCAGTTTTCTCACCTTCATCAGAATCATCTTTCACAACAACATAAACAACCTCTATATCATTGTCATCAGATTTATTAGATTCGCTGTCAGTTTCTTCTTCAACAATATAGAAGGATTTCTTACCTTTGTCCTTATATTCCTTATACCTCCTAAAATATTTGTCATCCATTTTTTCTTTGTACTTGATTTCTCTTCTTTCATCCTTGTCATTCCTGTCAAGACATCTTGCCACAATATGGCCAACTTTATTACATGAAAAATAGATTATAGGAAGTTTACCTTTGAATTTTTCTTTTCCTCTTGGTAGTCTTCTAGCCATAAGTGATTCAAGTTCATCAAGATCCTAATCACAAGTGTCACTGACACTGTTCACATGTCTTTCTTTTCCTTTCTTAGATTTATGAAGAGTCGATTATGATTTGAATGTAGAATTAACATTGTGAGGAGTGAAATTATCAAAATTTGATAACTCAAAAGCAGTCGTCTACCAACTAGACCTTCTAGAGTTAAGTTTTTACCAAGAGTAAATCTTAGTTATTGTATAGCTAATACTCTAATAGTATAAATAGGAAGTATAGTTCTTAGTACCTTGCTAATAACAATATCATCATAAAAAAATCCATTAGCTCCTCTAATAGCATTTCCAACCTCCTTAACTCAGCTACAATATTGAACAATAGTTTCACCATCTAACATTATCATTTCATCAAAATTACCTCTCAAGCTTTCAGATTTGTCTCTTAGTACATTTATATCATAGATAGATGCTAGTGTGTCCCACATTTATTTTGCATTTTTGCAGTCTTTTATGTCTTCAAATTTAGGATAACTTAGGGCTGATGCAATCTCCAACATTTCTTGATTGTGTTCTTGTTTTTCTTTCATCTACTGAGATGTCATAACTGTAGGCACTGTTATGTAATCATGTTCCACATAATATTTTTCTTCTTCTCCAGTTATAGCTAGATGTAGCTTTATCAAACTTTTCCATGTAGGGAAGTTCTCTTTGTTCAGCCTTGGTACCTCCTTTTTATACATCTTGATCTTTAGCTTCAAGTACCTTCAAACTTTTCCTTACAAGCACCACAATGATCTGATACTAATTGCTAGAATGATTTAGAATAACTGAGAAGGAGGGGGGGTGAATCAGTTATCCTAGGTCCAGATGTACCAATTGAACTTATCAACACTTTAACCAACTTAGATCCACTTAGTCTCTATAGCATAAAATTAGTAACATAAACTTGCAGTTCATTGTCCTAAAGTAATCAACATGCAAAATATAAAACTCTTAACAATATAACACATCAAATAATACTCACACAAGTATGACACTGAGATTTAATGTGGAAACCCAATATGGGAAAAACTACTAGTAACATGCTACCAATTTTTCACTCTTCTAAAATGAGCTCTGTGAGGAGCCAACCCTGTTAAAGGTTACAATACACACTATTAAATATGACCCTGTTAAAGGATTTAAACACCCTGTTAAAAGTGAGCCTTGTTAGAGCTCTTAGACCATTCCATTAGAATGCCACCTTGATTAAAGGATTTACAATATGACTGTTATGCCAACCTTGGTTAAAAGGATTTTTACTGATACAATGGTTATAAAGTAACATTAATTGTGATCTGAAACATACAACTCACTTTGCAAATACATATCCAATTTCTCTCAAATGCTAATTAATTGACTGACCTCAATTGTCATCTCAAACTTAGATCTTCTTGGAAATCCATCAAGAAATCACCACTGTGTAGTCCTTCTCTTCTCTTCTCAGCCTTCTGCTTATATTTTCCAATCAACCTCATACAAACATAACTGCCAAATAGGTTAATCTTACACCTCTCTGATTAGGTAGCTCATTCTTTGTCACTTAATCATCACCGTAGATCTCAGGGTTTGGTCAGATCCAACGAATCCTTCCAACATTTAATTTTTCCTTCTACCTTGTAGAACACAGCTTAAAAATCCTTCTTGAATCCATACATAAAAATGGTTAAACATACATTAAATGATCATTTCATTCTCCACAAAAATCATCCTTATCTTAAATACACTTCCCATATCCCAATAAATCAACTATGTTGGCAGGGATCTCAAATCTTAATCAAAATGTCAAAATACTGACACTCGATCATCACTGTGTAACTCAGTAATTTGTTGACACTTGGTAAATACTAATGCTTAGTTGACACTGAATTTTCTTAGAATGTATTAGTTCTTGGTTGAAACTCGCATCACTCGACACATACATAAGTTTCTTAATCTTCTTCTCTGTTACTCAGTCAAGAATAAACTTGTAGTCATCCAAACTTCACTTGGTGTTAAAGATAAACAACATATTACCTTACCAACATGAAATATCATCAAGTACCCATTGTAGTTTCACATAACTCAACCATTTCACTTGGTCTTCTTTTTATCTCCTCTTTTCAAATCTTCTTTATCAATCAATTGATTTGGTACTTTACAAGATAGCAGCTGTCTTACCAGTTAAGGTTTGACATCAATGATAATACAACAATTGTTTTAATTATAGCTTCCAACATACATTTCAACCATGGATTATCAACATCAAACATTAAAAGTAGTGGCCATTAAATTATGGTCCAACGTGATTTAGGTCAACACAAACTATAGATGACTTGTTTCTTATAACACAATTATCAAACTTTGGCTTTCCCCAACTATCAAATATTATATTGTTTAGTGTTTCCACATCCTCCTAAAATATAACTCAATATTCACATTTTGCATGTATAATGACTTATTAGGAACATTAAATTTGGAAATTAAGTTCAAAACTAAAATCTTGATGGTCCCTCTAGATAGCCATATAAGCCCACTCTCTCAAGAATAAGACTGGTTGTGTTTTTTAGTAACAAAAGAATGGTTTTAAGAAGTAAAAATTTGAAAAATCCCTAGGAAATGAAGGGCTTAAGACAAATCTACAATTATTTGCAACACTGAAAATGAAGTATGGAAGCTCATAGATACCAACACAGATAGGAAAAAGATGAAGATGACATATATAACAAATCATAAATAGAAGAAATATAACAAAATCTGCACAGATAAACACAACAGCTAAATCATGGCTCTCAGATTGATCTACTCCCTATGGGGTGTGAAACTAATGTTAAAAATCCAAGAACAAGCATTGAAGTCATTGAAGTAATTCACAAGGACCAACATACCTCAATTAAGGACCAAGCATTTGAAATTATGTTTATAAACACATAAAGCCACACATTGTTGGAGGATAAACATAGTTGTGAAAGAAAATCCCAGAGAGACAAAGGATAAAGGAATTATGGTGACATTGAATCTTCCTATCTTTTGAGTGAAAGTACCATAACATGCAAAAGTCTTATAAAAGCACAAAAGGGTTGACATCATAATAGGAATTAGAGTCTTCATATTACAATAGTCCATAAAAGTGTATTAAATTTTTTTTGCACACTTTTATGTTAGAAGCACTAACAAAAATTAAAGGAAAACATTTCTTTACTACAGACATCACCAAGATGGGGGTAGCTAATACAACCAAACAAAAATATCCCTAGTATCATAAGGTTAATGATCAAAAAAATGTAGAATATGTTATCATTTCTTCCAAGAATGAGATTTTTAAGAAGACTGATTCTGATAGTTTATTTAGAAAAATATTTGGACCTTCTGATTAAAAACTCCGATCAAAAGAGTTTACCATAATCAAAACATTGTAGAAACTAGTGTATATATATCTCTAATAGTGGAAAAGATGATATTGATCTATGGAGAAGTTAGTCAGGAATGAAAACTCATCTATATATTATGTTAGGAATATCAAATCCATGTCCATGGGTCTCTAAGACCTCAATTTCTTGTGAAATGCCTAACTCAATCTAAGGTTACATTGATGAGAGTTATCATTTGGGTATCTAGTAGCAACCTGGTCTTATTTTCAATCAAATAATACAATCTATTTTCATTGCTCATCAAGACCCACTTCATCAAATAGATAAAATGATAGGCCAGCTAGTGAGTCCAAGCTCCATGGATAAAACTGATGAGCTATAACTGATTGAATGTTTGAAGATGATAAGTTGATGATCACCGAGATGCAAAAGTGAATGTAAGACATTAAATCAGTTAATGTATTGTATTTTCATTGATGCCAACTTGATATGGTTTGATTATTAAAGCACATATTGGTCATAACCTTGAAGAACTAAAAAAGACAAAGTTTATGTTATCGGTAAAACATAAAAGTCTGTATACACTAAGTGACAGTATACACCGAGTGACAGTAAATACCCATGGACAAAGCACAGAGACAAACATTATAAACCAAGCATCACAGTAACTGAGAAAGAATTACCAAGAAAGTGTCACCAAGTAGTTCACAGTGTATATCGAGCACCACAACATAGCTAAAGTTTCTACCGAGCATAACTGAAGTCAATGATCGAGCTAACTGGAGTTGATGACTGATCAGAACTGAAGTTCAAGAATGACAAAATACTTAGCTGGCAGGAGCTATATTTAGAAATTGATTGATTGATTTCTTTATTCTTAATGATCAATTAAAACTTAAGCATGGAAGAGATTTAAAGTGTAGTTATCTAGGAGAGATCTATGGAATAAAACTAAAGAAAAGCTTTACGAGATAAAGAAAAGAATGTCAAGTTTTACGGATCAAGAAGTGATCTACGACAACAACAAGGAGATTGAGTGGCTAATAATGTATATATAAAGAAACAAGGAATTCATTATGAAAAAAGAGGAATGCTGAATATATTCTGGTGTATATAGAATTCTCATGCAAATATGATCATACAGGCTGAAGAATAGAGCCAAAGAGTTCTAAAGACATCGAGCAACAAAGAACAGAGCATTCACTGAGCAGAAAGAAGAAAGAAAGAAAGAAAAGGAACTAAATTGAATATTAATCAGAGAGGCATTATTGGACTAACCATAGATCTCAATATATGTAGGTTAAAGTTGTATTATTGAACATATCATTTACTGTATCAGTTTAACCATTAATTTAGAAAATCTCTTAACTGAGTGGGATTTAATAGTCCTTAATGTATTGAGATACTCAAGAGTATCAAAAGGTTTTCTTGTTGACAACATAGTGAGTGCTAGGTTAAAAGATAAACTGTTAGTTTTAAATCCTCTAACAAGGCCGCACTTAACAGTGTGTTTGTAACCTTTAACAAGGTTAGCTCTTCACCGAGCTCACTTCAGAAGAGTGAAAATTTTGGGTTACCAGTCCCAAGTGGTTTTTCCCATAACTGGGTTTCCACATTAAAATATACATGTAAAATGTGTATTTGTTTCATTGCATTGATTTTTGTTTACACATTATTGAAACTAGATTGGTCAGTTAACACTAAGTTTATTTACTGCTATTTGGTAAAGTCTAGAAAAGATAAACACTATATCTTACCGAGAAGGTTATATTTGTTAAATTTATTTATGGCATAAAAGGGATCTCTATGGACTAAAACAAGCCCCTAGAGCTTGGTATGAAAGAATAGACAACTATCTAACTAAACTAGGATACTCCAAGAATGAGGAAGATCCTAACATTTATTTCAAAACTTCTAGAGGTGATATGATCATATTGGTTTTTTATGTTGATGGTCTTTTAATAACAGGTGAAGATCATCTAATTTCTAAATGCAAACAAGACCTTGCTGCTGAATTTGATATGAAGGACTTGGGCCTTTTACACTATTTTCTAGGGTTGGAAATAAGTCAAAAGGAAAACTACATCTTTCTAAATCAAGAAAAGTATACCACTGATATCTTAAATAGATTTGGAATGTTGGATTGTAAACCTTTAGCAAATCCTATGGAAACAAACTTAATCAAACTCAAAATGGAAGTAGAAGGTTCAGAACCAGCAGATCCTATAGTATATAGATAGATAGTTGGCTCTCTCATGTATCTTGTTAACACTCATCCTAATATTTGCTATGCAACTAACGTATTAAGTCACTTTATGTGTGAACCTAAAAGGATATATCTAATGGCTGCTAAACATATCTTAAGATACTTGCGTGGAACTATTGGACTTGGACTAAAGTATGAAAAAGTTGAGATCTAGCTATACGGATATGCAGACTCCGATTGGGCCGGAAGTCCTACTGATCATAAAAGCACTACTGGATGTTGTTTCATTCTTGGGTTAGCCATGGTTTCTTGGTTCAACAGGAAATAATCAGCAGTTGCTCAAAGCTCAACTGAATCAGAATACATGGCAGCCACCATGGGAGCACAAGAAGCAACATGGTTAAGGAAATTACCGTTTGGCTTATTGGGAGAACCCTTGAAACCCACTATTATCCATTGTGATAATCAAAGTTGTATCAAATTATCAGTTAATCATGTCTTCCATAACCGATCTAAACATATTGAGATTCCATATCATTATATAAGAGATATGGTAGATCAGAACATCATAAAGTTGATGTATATTAGTACTGAAGAATAGAATGCTGATATATTTACCAAGCCCCTTGCAAGAGTGAAGATAGAATACTTCAGGAGAAAACTTGGTATGATTAAATATAAATGAGAAATTAGAACTAAGTTCTAATATTAATTGTAATTTATTCATGAATAAATAAATAAATAAAATATTGCAATATTTAAATCTATGTTTTGAGAAGGTGACGATCTTCTATCTATTAAGGTTACTATTTCAAGGTGATGATCTTGTTAATAGTTAACCAAGTGTCAAGAATGGCTTTATCAAAGTTAATGATCTGGATTGCGCCAGATATCTTGAACACTATGTTATTACTTGTTGTGTAATAACCATATCATGGCTAGACAACATTAAGTTGTTGGTTTCAAATTGTCATGATGTGTTCCGGACTGTATTATGTTCATGGCTAGACAACATTAAGTTGTTGGTTTCAAATTGTCATGATGTGTTCCAGAATGTATCAAATATTATGCTCATGGCTAGACAACATTGAGTTGTTGGTTTTAAATTATCATGAATGAGAGTTTGAGAAAAATCTTCTTTTACTAAGAGGGAGTGTTGAAATATAGTTTCAATCAGATTCAATGTCTAATGGAATTACAATTAAATATAATTACATCAGTTATGTAATGGTCTGCATCAGCATTACAGTCAGATTATAATCTGGACTCTAATGTTAATGCAGATCACTCTTAATAGTTAATTATGTTTATTGTTTTAGAAACTCCTCCTACATATGATTATTTAAGAGATGTTAAGTAAACAAATTATATTAGTTAGTAATTAATGGATATCATGAAGGGTCATGATCCTCCAAGTTGCTAACCCTTTGTATAATATATATGGTTGACTGGAATGAGGAATCAATAAATAACAAAGGCCATTGCTTTCCTTAGACCATCAACAAGAGGAGATTATTTACTTACCTATTCATCCATTTCCTTAACACTGATTAGTCAGTTCAGTTAACTGACTCTCTCAACCAATCATCTTATTTGCACACAGATTGTGCTTCCTCAAATCAAATCCTTTCCACTCTTTGGTTTTTAATCTCGACCATCGATTTGAGAGAGATTTCTATAAAAGAGAACCTCTTTTCCTTCACAAAGATCGAAGCTTTTGATTACTATCGTTATTCTGTAGTTTTTGCATTCAAGTATTTTAACATTCTTAGCTTTCAATTGTTTAGCATTGTTAGTTGTTTTGAGTTATTTTCAAAGCATGCTTGAATCATTATAACTTAGAGAACACTTTTTTTTGGGCTTAAAATTAATTATTACACTTCAATTTGGTGCTTAAAATCAATCTAAATAGCTTTGGATTAACTACAAACAATCTTGCATTTTGCATTTAGATTACTCAATCATCTAGCTTTTAAATCCTTCATTTAGAACACATGTAGTCATTGTTTCTTTCCATGATTTGAGAGAAAAATTCATACTCCTGCCTATTAGAAGGCAATGAGTCGATTTCAACTAATCTTGTTTGTTTATTTGAACTCATATTCATTAGATTAGTGATATAATGATTCTTTGAAGTATGTGTTTGCAGCTTGTAGGTACTTGACCACAATTCACACGCACAATCATTACCTCCAAATATTATATCATGTACAAATATTTCAGCAAGTAGTAACTTGTTTCTTCATCAACCTTTAGATAAACATTGTTGGTGTCACTTGTTCTAACAAATATAATATTTATAAGATATGAGTGCAGTCTCTCAGACCATGCTCTAAGTGCTTGTTTTAGTCCATATAGTAACTTCTTCATTTTGTAAACCAGATATTGTCCATAATTCTTCTCAAAACTGTTAGCTTGTTCAACGATAAACCTCATCTTCTAGTATACCATTCAGAAAAGAATATTTCACATCCATTTGATAAACCTTGAATTTATTGTAAGATGCATAAGCAAGTTGTGTCCTTACTCCTTCTAGTATATAAATAGCTACAAAAGTATCACCATAATCCAATCCTTCCTCTTGTGCATATCCTTTGCAGATAAGTCTTTCCTTGTTTCTCACCACTTCTCTTGTTTTATCCATTTTATTTTCGAATACCCATTTGTTTCCAATCACATTCTTATCTTCTGGTCGGGGTACTAGAGTCTAGGTTTCATTCTTTTCTATTTTTTCTATCTCTTCTCTCATTGCATTCAACCAATAATCATCTTTCAATGCTTCCTTATCAGGTATAGGCTCAAATTTGGAAAGTAAGCAGGTGCTTTCTCTAGCTTTCCTTATAGTTAATACTCCAGCATTATTATCTCAAATTATTTTCTTAGAAGAGTGATTTATCTTAACATACCTTGGTAAGGTAGGCTCATATCTCTATTCCTCAGCTTCATTCCAAACAGGTGTGTCATCTTTTTCTTTTTCCTCTTATCTTTGTTCATTCTGTTCAGTAGGTTCATCTTCCATCACCGATTGCATATATGTTATCCCGTTATAATCTTCAAGTTTTCTCTTGTTTGCTTCATCATTTTCATAAAAAGAATCATCCACTTTTACATTAGAACTCTCAATGATCTTATTTTCTTCTTAATTAAACATTTGTATGCTTTACTCTTAGATGAATAACCCAAAAATATTCCTTCATCACTTTTTTCTTCAAATTTTCCTATATTTCCATCCTTCTTAATAAATCATCTACTACCAAATATTTTGAAATAAATAACATTAGGAGTGTGTCCATACCAAAGTTCATAAGTTTTCTTTCCTATTTTTTCTTTATCAAAACTCTGTTCAAAGTGTATACGATGGTGGTAAACTTCTCTCCAAAACATTTGTGCAACACTCTTTTGCATCATCAAAGTCCTAGCACATTCAACCACTGGCATGTTTCCTCTTTCAGCTATTCCATTCTAATGTGGTGTCCTAGGAGAATATATTTGTCTCTTAATCCCTTCATCTTCACAATAGGCAACAAGTTCATGTTATGTGAATTCCCCACCTCTATTTGACCTTAAGCATTTTAAGCTCCTATCGGTTTCCTTTTCCACTCTTTCTTTGTAAATCTTGAACATATGAAAAGATTCAGATTTCTCCTTAAGAAACATAGTCCACATCATTCTTTAATAGTCATCAATGAAAAACATAAATTACTTGTCTCTATAATAAATTTGAGTTCTCATGGGACCACATAAATTAGTATGCACCAAATCAAGTATATTCTCATATGTGTAGCCTTTACTATTGAATGTAGAACTAGTAAGCTTCCCAGATTGAAAATCCTTACAAACAACATTATCAGGTTTCACACGATAGGAAAGACCTCTAAAAACCTTATTTTTACTAACTTTAATCAGGTTGTCAAAATTAATATGACAAAACCTCTTATGCCACAACCACTAATACATTTGAGGTCAATTTTTGACCTTTAATTGGTCCAATTTTCTACTAAGATTGGTCGAATGATCCATAAATGGTCTCGTCTCTATTTTCCTAGTCAAAAGTGTGACACATCATTGTTAAGGTCAAATGTTCTATGCCAAACTTGGTCAAAATTGACATCTTTTATTGACAAGTTTATTCGTCAAACTTTTGACCAATATCGGTCAAAATATTTGGGCCATCCAACCAAGATGCCAAACCCACGACGCTAAATTTTGACACAGAATGGTTGATATGTAGACCATTCTTGGTGAGTGTTTTGACCAAAGTTTGTCAAAATTTTGACCAAAGTTTGTCAAAATTTTGACCAATATGGAATATTAAAAAAAATACCTGAAGATAAATATCTAGATTAATTGCCAACGGCATCCTGGTCGGTGATTAGTCTATATATTTATCTGTAGGTATTTGTGTTACTTTGCATTAATATCATTATATATGCTAACAGGACAACAACTAGTTAGGCATCTGAAATCTTAGTTGTGTTAGCGAATGACCTATTAAAGTAGTACTAAACTTCCTCCAAAAGAATGCAAGCTGAGATATCATATCTCAGATCCCATGGTTACAAAGTAAGAGAATAAAGTTAAAGAACATGTCTAGGAAAACAAACTCCAATAGATATAAGAGAAGGAATAGTAACTATTATAAGAAAAATTGTTGTGATGGTTATTATGGTGAATGGAATAGTAACTATTATTATAACATACATAGCCAAATCTAAAAGCTCTCAAATTTATGGCACAATCATGATAAGCAATTCAATGTTTAATCTCATTTAATTCTTGCAAGTTTTCTTTTGTTTTATCATTTTTCTAAGTTGGTGAATATTTTTAACTTTGTTCTTGATATTTGGTGGTTGCAGGAGTGTGGTGTTTGCATTGTCATCTTGAAATTAATTTGACATGGGGTCTCTCAATGACATTCTTAACCTTTCATGGAAATGGTATTAACTAGACCCTACCTCCTCCTCCACCAAGATACCCTGTTCCAAATCCCCAGTTTTGGCACAGGCTAGAAGGATGATGACAAAGGTTGTGGAATTTGGATTTACACCTTCTAACTGCATTGCTTTAAATTTTCTAAAGCCTTGTCAACAAATCCATTTTTTGCATAACTTGCAATCATGGCATTCCATGACATGACATGCCTTACATTTATTATATCAATAGTGCATGTGCCCTATCTATGCTTCCACATTTCACATACATGTCTACCAATGCAATTATAAATACAACATCAGATAAAAAATCCATTATGTTATACTTTGGTGTATGCCCATACCCTATTCCAAAGCTCCCATTTTTTCATAGAGCTTAAGAATTCTTGAAAAGGTTGTGGAATTTATTTAAAAGTTTCTAAATCCTTTTCAACAAGATCATTTTGTGCATATCCTACAATCATTGCAGTCCACAAGATGACAACTCTTTGAGGCATTTTGTTAAATAGTTCATGTGCCTTGTCTATTATTCCACATTTTGCATACATATCTGCAAGAGAATTTACAACTATAATAATAGGATTCAATCCATTTTCAATTATGACTTGATGGATGGTTGTACATAGTGGAGAGGGAAAAAAATAGATCAAAGACAGCAGTGCAATGCAATTAATGTAACATTGCAAACATGAAAGATCAAAATAACATAGGAAAGAGATAGAAACTAGTGTTGAATCTGATGTAAAACCTGTGTGTGGGGTGATTGAAAATATGGTTAATCAATTTGAGAATGAAATATTGATAGAGGTGAAAAGAAGCCAGAGAATCATTGATTTTCAGGTTCATTTAAAGGAGGACAGCATAAGTGAGGAAAATATTATTTTGAGGATCAAAATTCGAGGAAAAATAGTCATATAGATAATGGAATGCTAATGATATAAAGAAGAATGTGATACTCATCGATTAAAGGGAATTCAGCAATACATAAAGAGAGGTTTCCATGAAAACATCCTTTAGAGCATACCATAAAAATAGTAGATGGTAGTACCATCAATCATTACAAAGGAAACATTGAGGATCAAATCACATGGTTGCTATGATTGCAATCACAGACAAGCATGATAAGGACCATAAGGAGACATTGCAAAAACAAGGTGCATGGTATAGGTGTATGGAATCATAGCAGTCATGACAATGATATCTAAAAGAAAATGGTAAAATCATTGTCCTTATGTGTTAGAAACTAATGCTAACTTCTATGTGCTACAAGAAAGAAAATAACAATGATGTGGTGATAATCATGATGCCAATAATTAAAATTCTACAATAGTTCCATGAATTATTGATCAAATCATGTGAATGTTATGAAGACAGTGGTAATGGAATTTCCATGTCAAGGTCAAATTAGTGGTATCATACTTGAACAGTGAGTACAGTCAATAGTGAGGCTTAAAGATAGCAAATGGAACCAAGGGAAGCAATGACAAACAAGTATATCCAACATGAAGGAAATAATGATGGACAATCATAGTAGACATCAGGGGAATCAATCATTACAAGGAACACCAGTAGTAACAAAACACATATATCAAGGGTAGTCACTTCAATGCCAAAGAACATCAAGAATTAACAATGCCCAAGGAATATTGATGTGCAATAACAACGATTTATTATATGTCAAAACAGTGAGGTTAATGTTAAAAACAAAGGTTAGTTGCACACTGTGTATTAGCAAAGGAAGAATTAATTGGACTAATTAATTTAGAGATGAAAGCACTGTCAAAAATGAAGGAGGATGTTGTCTGTATGTTTCTGAGATATCTAATACAAGCTCCTAGTTAAGTCATTCAAGGCCCCTAGTTCATTATCAGTTGAAAAAGAACCATAAGGACACATAACATTAGTATGCATAAATATGCTATAAGTCTTCATAAAGAACATCAATGTTACTAGTATGCAAGAAAGCTTTTTTCTTTCTAGATTTCCAAATAGCTTGCATCTACATATTACAAAAATAAATTCAAATCAAGGATGCCTTCATCCATAAAATTCCCAAAAAGGAATGATATTCTAAATAAGAAAACATATGGAAGTCATGCTAGCTGAATGCATTTTGATATACATAGAATTTCAGTTTTAGAGTACACAAGTATCAACCATTATTGTCAAAAATACTTGGGTAGATATGTATGCAAAATGTGTAAGCACAAACAAGGTGCATGAACTGTTTCACAAAATGCCTCAAAGATATGTCATCCAATATAATGCAATTAGTGCAAAATTTCAAGATAATTGATTTTTTGAAAATTCTTTAGAAACTTTAAAAAAATGCAATTGGCAGGTATAAAGCCAAATTCACTACAAGTGTCCACCCTGTCTGTGCCAAAATAGGAGATTTGGAATAGGATGTGGATGTGCATCAAAGCATAATGGTGGGGGAATTTGTTTGAGAGATATCATAGATGTAAAATCCCTGGTAGACATGAATAAAAAATGTAGAATCATAGAAAATGCACCTAGATTGATCAATAAAATGCGTAAAAGTTAGATATTAATGTCCACTAGATAATGTAATTTATTCATGCATTATCACTTTAACTTATTGTGAAATCAAATGGATACATGGAAAATAGTTAAGGGAAACATCTAGTTTTGTTGTGTTTATTTTACATTCAACTGATGCTATGTTTGAGTCATGTGAGGTAAAATGGGAGTTTTTTCAGCAGTCAAGGCCCACCCCTTTCATGTATCTTGTATGATATAAACACACTCCCTTTGTTTTTGTAATATTTTAGTGATTTTAGTTCAATGTGATGGATGATGTTCTTATAAAATTTTGAGATTATGAGTATAATGGAAAAACTTTAAGAGTAACATTACATGGCTTTTATTTTATTTGCATGCTTAATATGTAGAAAAAAAAGCAGCCATTACCTGCATGCTTTTAGTTTTAAGCTAAAAGATTACAGATTTCACTAAATGTAAATTTCATCTCAAAGATTTGATATTAGTGAATTTTAACAATTCTTTTTTTTTAAATTGTGCAACATTGCCCAATGTTCTGAATCACTACATAAATCCTACATTAAGGATTTTATTATTTCTTATTTTTTCTTCCATGAACGTTAAACTTATTTTATTTTGTGTGACATCTGAAAATTACACAAGCCAAACAACTATTCCAATCACAAAAAACATCAAACAAGCCAATTTTACCACCAATGTAAAAGGTAAGTTAACAAATGTCAAATGGGAAGAGCTCAAGTGGTAAAAATCAAAGCTTTCATAAAAAGAATCATGTTCAAACTCCTCTAAAGACACGCTACATGTTCTAAAATGTAAAGAAGTTGAATGTTAAATGTAAGATATATATCTCAACCATAGTAATCAAAAGAAAGGACATGCAACAAAGGAGATTTACTAATCCAAAAATATAAGCAAATGGAAAACATGATTGGTACCTTATGAGCTGGTTTTTGAGGTGCGGGCTCTTCATCACTCTCCTCAGAAGAAGAATCCTCCTCACTACTATAGCTTTCTTGTTTAACAATTGCCTTGGCGACAGTTTTCCAAAAGGCATTTACATGTTAATATAATCTCCAAATAGAAAATAGTATCACATATCATCATAAACAAGTAAATAAAATAAAAATATGACATACTTTGGGTATCAAATTTTGAGGTGTAGGTTCTTCCTCACTCTTATTAGAAGATTCATCTTCACTACTGCTAGCTTCTTTCTTAACGGTAGGAACAAATTATCAGTTTTTCAGTGTTAGGGAACATTCCAGAAGCAAAATTAGACAGATAACTAATCACGACAACAGACAGACAGTGTTAAAAAAGCCAGTGCGGTATTAAAGCATGCATGTGCGGTACTTTTATGCAAATGCGGAATTTTAACAGCAAGTGCGACATAAAAATATCAAGTGCGGCATCCTATTGGGTCAAGTGCGGCACTTTTATCAAATGCGGCACGAAAATTTCAAGTGCGGCATTTTAATAACAAGTGCGGCAAAACCGCAGACAAGTGCGGCACAATTAAATTTTTAATGTAAAAGTTCAAATTTTGAAATGCGAAAAAGACGCAATTAATGACACGCAAAGCAAGGATACTCAC